>SKCR01023047.1:0-25291 GCA_019454045.1 Zanthoxylum bungeanum | reverse complement strand
ACCGATCTGTTAGCCCTATTCATGGTGAAGTTAGTGGGCCCATATCTAGCTAGACTAGATGTGAACATGAATATTTCGTGACCTTAACGGATGTGGCATCACGTTATGGTTATGTGTTTCTTTTGAAGAACACAAATCGGAAACTTTATAGTTTCGACACGAAGTAGAAAAATAGATCGGCTATAGTATTATTCCGCCACGGTAAGACCGTAATGGAAAATACTTAAGCAGTAAGTTTCATACGTACATGAAAGAATACGGTATTCTTTCAAATGAGGACTACTCCCGAGACACGTCAGTTAGACGGTGTGTCCGAACTAAAAACCGAATTTTGTTGGACATGATAAGGTTATCACGAGTCGCTCTGAGCTATTTTCCTTCTAAGGATATGTATTAACAGTGCAAAACTTATTTAGAATAAGGTTCCATATAAATCTGTTTGACAGATGTCATATAGGATATGAACAGGGAAGAAACGGGGTTTCTCATTCCTAGTAATTTGGGTATGCCAGGCATAAGTTTGGATGATACCAAACTAAAAGACCCAAATTGGATAAGTGCCAATATAGGTTATCCTAAGGGAAACCATAAGTATAATACTTATAAATCTCACATGAGAACAATATGATTGTTGCTCACCATGCGGTTTTCCTGAGAGGAATACCGATATGCAGTGGTCAGTGGGAGGATAGTGATACTCGATGAGATCGGAGTAATACTGTTCAAGACACGAAGTCCTTAATGGAACACAAATAGTTCATCAATGATGAATCTATACCATTAATCTTCAAATACACAAGAAACTAGTAAATCAGATAGATAGAGTCAGAAAAACACCTAGGGTATGTGTTTCTGATCTAACCCATAAAGATGTCAATCTTATGGAGGTGTACCATCCGACTACGTTTTGAGGAAGTGATACGAAGAGTATCGACTCCCTATTATGGCAAAGTGCCATGAGTCCGAAATGGATTCCATGTATAACAACTATTTTAGATACTAGTTTTGTACCCACAAGGCATTGTGCCTATTGGTAAATTAACGTCTTCAAGGAAGACATACATGGAAGGCAACATACCAACGTACAAAGCTAGGCTTTTGACGGAAAGGTATCGTTATCAACATTGTGTTAATAGCGGTTCAACCTTTTACTGTTGCCATGGTAAATCCATTTTGAAGATGCTTGTTGATAACTGCGTATTTCATTTATGAAATGTGTCAGTTACAAATCAAAATCGGTTTCCTGAAAAGGAAACCTTTTGGAGGATGTTTACAACATCTTCAGGGAACCATTTTGGAGGATGTTACAACATCCTGACGATTTTGTATAACCAACAAACGAGGTTTGCGGGTTATTCGATCCATGTTTGGATTAATGCAAGCATAAAGTTCTTGGAACTGTTGTTTTGAAATAATCATAATGGTTTATGATTTGACTCAAAACGAAATAATTCTTGTGTATATAAGGAGGTTAGTGGGAGAGCGCACTGACAGTTAAATTCCCATAAAGCAATTGTTGAAAGCTTGGCTTTCATAGATATTCTTTCAATAGAAATTCTCCGTAGAATTCTGGGGAGTAAACAACCTTTATTCAAGGAATAAAGATCTACTGGGATAGATTTGGAGTTTGTTAACACTCTCTGGGAAATTGTACATTTAAAATGTACTTGTATTGGTGTCTCATACGCTTCGAGCATATGGAGTCACAATCGGGTCAATCCAATAGTCACTGGATTGAAGTTAGAACATATGTTAGTATCTTAGAGAACTAAAGATGCTGTCTTAAACTATGGAGAAGGAGAACTTGAAGTGACTGGGATCACTGCTGCAAGTTTCCAAACAATTAAATACTACGGTACTATAAAGTTTGAATAACGGGACAGTGAGCTGGAAATATTCCGAGCAAGATAACTGTTGCCGAATAAACAACAAATGCGGATTATTGCTGCTGAAGCTGAGGCAGCAATAGAAGCCATTTGGATCGAAAATAAATCTAATTAGATTAGATATAGTTCTTTTAGCAGCTGAGCTAGGCGTCAGCACAGGCTAAGGAATTAAAGGTCTCATCGACGATCCAGATATATACTTCTATATCATCTGATTCGTTCGGATCATACATCGTGGCGATGTGATGATCGTATAAATCGCGTCAGACGATAATTAAGCAAATCCGCTGACGAAAACCTTTCCTCAGCAATTTGAGCGAACCGTACATAGTTCGGGTATGGGACACTTGAGTGACTGGCTATGTGCCAAGTGGGAGATTGTTGGACAAAATGACCCATAGCGTCACTATTTGCACAGATCATTGTGTTGTTGTAGCAAATTAACTATGTGACAAGGAAATTGCACTCTCATCATTTGTGATTAGATCACCATAGATATATAAATGAAGAGAGGTCCCTGTGATTAGTTCCTGGACTGAGAATGATATGAGACAGTATCAGTCCCCGAAGGATTAATCATTAAATATCCCTAGCCGGAGTATTATCGAGACTGGACATCGATAATGCGGAATAGGCTAGTATTGCACTTGTGTGCGTGTGAGGGCACAACGGCATAGTTCTCATATATATAAGTATTGGATACTTATGCAAGTGCGATAGGAGGTCGTGTTTCACCGATGGTACGGAAACAGCTTCGCTCTGGATAGACCCTCGGAATCCCATTGGTATTATGACTATGTGTCTATGGGAGGCCGAAATCAAGGTAGGTGTGTATAGTCTTAACCTGAGACTTACGTCGCTAATACTTACGATAATCGATAGACTTTGGTCTTGGTGGTACAAGCTTTAACCTGTTCTGCGTACACCACTTCTGGGTTTATCAGAGAGTCGTAGTGTATTGGATGTGATGTCAAGACGGAAGTATCACTCTAGTCATAGTGGAGATGATGTCACGCAGGATACGGTATTAGTGCTCTTAAGTGCTGCGCGGCCATCGGGATATTATGACAAGGTCATGTATATCCGATTATAGAGACTAGTTACCAGACATCCGACATGTGCTTCGTACGGGGCAGACACTTATCCAGCCCCAGGCCTAGCACGTGACTATCCGATACTGGACCGATACGCACAATACAATTGTATACTACGCTTGATACAGATCTTAATATTCTTAAATGGATATGTCCGGAGAATTGGGTAGACTTGGTGCTTTGCTAGGAGTCGACCTTGTCTCGTAAATCGGTAAACGTAGTACTTGGTACGTACGTGATTCGGATACTCCGACGACCGTATTTACTGCCAACTTATCCGGGGATCTCATGGGTCGCTTCCCGATAATCCACCGATGACGCACAACTCGCACTCTTAAATAATCTGGGATTATATAGAAGAGAGAGAAAATTAATCTAGGATTAATTACGGAGATATTTTATCTAGGATAAAATATCGTCTAGAGAGAGATAACGATTAATTTGGAATTAATCGGTAAATTAATATATTCGATATATTAAACGAAATTAGATTTCGACGCGGAATTAAAATTAGATTTTAATTCGGGCGAACGAATTAATTTAGAATTAATTCGTTAGCGACGTGAATAGTGAATTCGCTAGGCGTAATCATTTATTACGACGCGACGGAAAAATCGTTAATTTGGAATTAACGAACCCGAGCCCGAGTGTGATTGCGAGCGCATTCGTATTTCGAATTCGAGTGCGGCAAGCAAGTCGCATCAAGCGTCAAATCATTAGTCGCATCAAGCGTCAAATCAAATGTCACTTTGAGTGATGTGAAATGACAACATGTCACTTTATTAAAGTAGATGTGATTGATGGACTTGTGATGGACTTGACATGAATAGTGTGAAAGCTAGTGGAGGGAAAACTTTTGGTTTTTGCTCCAAAATTCATTTAATTTATTAGATAAATTAAATGGAAATTGATTATTATTTTGGAAAATATATAATCAAAAAGGCTTTACACTTTTTGTTATAAGTTAACACATTTCTTCTCTCTCATTTTGCTTCTCTTCTTCTCACGCCCAAGACCATTTTCTTCACTGGTTTTGAACCAAAATGGCGTGATACTAAGGGGAAGCAAGAGTGGTTTTTCATGGTGAGAAATCAAGTGCTAGCACACTTACGAGCCTTGCGAAGGTGGTAGGGAGGTTCACCCATGAGCCGGGATCCGTCTGACGAGGCTTGGAGCTCCGTTTTGCATCTCAAAAATTTCTGTTTTGGAGGCAGTTCACTGCTGCATTTTGGCGTGAAAACAGTGGGCATTTTGGCCTTGATTCGCCTTCAAATCGACTCAACCGATCGATGTGAGTATTCCGCTACCTCCGTTGGTGTATTCACGCATTGTTTTCATTGCTTGTTTGATCTTGGGACCTAGATTAAAACCAACAAGGCTAAGGAACCGCGGTCTCATCAACGATCCAAGCGTGTTCTTCGACGTTTCCATCTGATTCGTGAGATCATACATTGTAGCGATGTGAAGATCGAGAAGGTGGCATCAGATGACAACATTGCAGATCCGCTGACGAAAGTTATTCCTCAGTAAAAGTTCGAGCGACATGTATATAGTTCAGGTATTAGATGATTGAGTGACTGGCTATAGGCCAAGTGGGAGATTGTTAGACAATTATGACCCATAGCGTCACTATTTGTAAAAGACATTGTGGTTTTTGTACAAATTAACTATGTAGCAATGAAAATTACATTTTATCATTTTGTAATTTGATTACTTCAATATATAAATGATAAAAGTCCTTATGATTAGTTCTGGATGATAAGATATGAGACAGTATCAATCCATAACGGTTTAATCATTAAATATCCCTAGTCATAGTATTATCGAGATTGGACATCGATAATACAGAATAGACTAGTATTGCACTTATGCGTGTTATGAAGCGTAACAACATAGTTCTCATATATTTAAGTATTAGATACTTATGGAAGTGTGATTGGAGGTTGTGTTTACCGATGGTACGGAAACAGCTTCGCTCTGGATAGACCCCGCAAAATCTTATTAGTTGTATGACTATGTGTCTATGGGAATCCGCATCAGGGTAGGTGTTTTTTGTCTTCACCTGAGACTTGAATCGCTAATACTTGCGACAATCAATACGCTTTGGTTTTGGTCGTACAGGACTTTAACAGGTTCTGTGTACGCTCTTCTGGGTTTATTGAGAATCGTAGTGTATTGGGTGTGATGTCAAGATGGAAGTATCACTTCAATAATATGAAGATGATGATCACGCAGGGATACAGAACTGGTACTCTAAATTGGTTGCAACCATCGGGATAATATGACATGGTCATGATTATCCGATTAAATAGACTAGTTCATTGTAATCCGATATATGCTTCGTACGGGGCAGACACTATTCCAGCCCCAGGCCTTGCATGTGACATCCGATACTAGATCGTAATACGCAATACTATGTATACTACGCCTGACATAGATTGTATATTCCTTTCAGAATATTTCTGGAGAATTGGGTAGGCACAGTGCTTTACTAGAAGCCAACCATGTCTCGTAAATCGGTAAAAACGTAGTACGAGGTACGTACGTGTTCGGATAGTACGACGACCGGATTTACTGCCAACATATCCAGGGATCTCATGGGTCGCTTCCCGAAGATTCACCAATGATGCATGATTCGAACATAATTAATCTAGGATTAATTGCGGAGAGATTTTATCTGGGATAAAATATTATTTGAAGAGAGAGAACGATTAATTTCGAATTAATCGATAAAATAATATTCGATATATTAAACGAAATTAGATTTCGACGCGGAATTAAAATTAGATTTTAATTCGGGCTAACGAATTAATTCGCGAGCGATGGAATAGTAATTTTGCAAGGCATAATTATTTAATTAAATTTGATTTAATTACGTCGTAACGGAAAATTCGTTAATTTGGAATTAGCGAACCCGATCCCAGGAGTGTTTGTGGGCCCACTTGGATTTTGAATTAAAGTAGGGCCCACAAGTCACATCGCAAGTCACGTCGCCTGTCACTTTAGTGATGGAAGTTATGTCACCTTTTAGTGATTGACAACCAGTCACTATTCATGATGGGAGTTGTTGAAGGCATTGAATGCCTTTTGCCCCATTTTGCCTTTCTCTTTTTGGAAAAGCATATACCAAAAAAAAATGAGAAGGATTTTTGGATAAAGTTTTTTAGAATAACAAATGAAATGAAATTGTAAACTCTCTCTCTCTCTCAATATCTCAAAACTGTGAGCTTCAAACCAAGAAGGAAAAATTGTTTTTCTTTCTAATCTTGGTAGCACATTCAATGAATCATATCAAGGTGTTAGAGAAACTAATCCCTTGAGCTTGGAATCAATATCAAAGCTTGGAGCTTGGATTCAACATTCAAAGAGGAAGCTTGGAGACTTCTCAAAGGACACCTTGGCCGAAACTTCAACTAGGAATTTTTGTGTTCAACGCATCCAACATCCGTTCTTTGTAAGTATGATTCGCCATACTTTATTTTCATATTCACATGATTTCATTGCTTTATATGATCTTGGACTGTCTTAGAGACCAACACTTATTACTCCAAGGGCTTTATTACAGTGTTGATGATTCATATAAGTTTTGTAAGACACGTATAATAAAGATTGTCATTTTATTAATTAATGAAAAATATTACAAATACATGTACATATAGCCTATCCACAAGTTGGGTATAGGGAATATCCCTAACACTCTCGTTGTCGCAGATGATATATTAACCCGAACTAAGTCGGTGTCCATTGATATAGTCATTGTATATAGATTAGCCCTTCATGGGTATCTCGTAACTAGAGTCGGGTCATAATATCCATTATAACCCTCTAATTATTTTTACCTTAAGTACCATTGATTCTCTAATGAACGATTTATTCATAACGATTATGAATTTTAATCTTTTTATTTGTAATAGAAAGACTTGAGCGCTCAAATCGTTCAAGCACCGAATCAACCCTTAAGAAAGATACTCATCTACTTCTCGCAAGAATGAGTGAACTCCGTGTCTATGTAAAATGTTCCCAGCTACACAACAGACCATGCCCCCAAAGTACGTAGCTATTGGTCGGGACTGCTACACCAACCTCACCTTTGTAAATCAAAGGACATAGCCTACCATGTAGGAGTTCGTAGTACACTCAGGATTAAGATTAATCCATATATGACCACCTAGTAGATCGAAATGACTTTCTTTGTTTAACGGATATTAAAACAATGACATTTCCATCTCGGTCCAGTCCTATATGATCATATCATACAAGGAGCCTACATTCTCATGTCTCTATATGAACAATCATGGATCAAGGTCGCCATACAAATATAGAATGGACCGCAGCTATAGATAAACACAAAACAAAGTACCTGCTTTGTTTGCTCTCTATGGACTATTTAAGATTACTAACTTCAGACTTAAATCCTTTTATGTATGACACTCATACACTAAGTCTCAAGGTACATAAGTAATCTAGGGCATTCAAGATAATTTATAATACGCGAAAATTAAACAAACACTTTGATAAATGAATAATGCATCATTTTATTTCAAAACACGTAAAGCCGTTTACATCATATGTAGCTCTAAGGCATACATCCTACCATAGTTTCTTATGTAGTAAAGATTACATGAATTTACTCATGTCTCGAGATTCTTCACTGGCATTACGAAAACCCCATTAGGTATTTGTTTATCTGATAATGACGTTTCTTTGCTTTAGTGACATTTAAAGTTCACGTGTCAGAAACTACTTGATTTTCAATTATTTGCAAATGTTGTAAATAGTTGAAAGTAAATAATAAAGCTAAAGAAAGAAGATACGTATAGTTGTGTGTAGAAAATATCGATTTTCATAATCTGACAACTATAGGTATTGGATACCAGATCTCACGTCTAGTTATTTAAAATATTGTTGAACGATTGTTTTGATATTTGATATCAGAATTTTCAACTATTGGATAGTTACTTGTTATATATAAACAATTATTACATATTTTAATACAACTGGTAGTGTCATTGACTAATAGATAAACATTAAGAAAAATATTCAGTTATGTAAATAACTTAAAAATTATTTTATGAGATTTTATCACTTAAGTATTATATGCTTATTCCATATGGTAAAGGATGGTCTGATACTATATCACACCACATATCCTTATCCATTTAATGAATATTGTATTAAGGAAGGTGATTAAATCTCATTTAACCAATGATTGTCATGTTAGACAATTATGACCCATATCATCATTATTTGTAAAGAACATTGTGTTTTTTTTTTATACAAATTAACTATGTGACAAAAGAAAATTGCCATTTTATCATTATTGTAATTATATTACTTGGATATATAATGATAAAAGTCTATAAGGTTAAATCGGATTAATAAGATATGAGACAGTATTAATCCACGAACGATTTAATCATTAAATATCCCTAGTCGTAGTATTATCGAGACTGGACATCGATAATGTAGAATAGACTAGTATTACACTTGTGCGCGTTATGGAAGCTTAACGGCATAGTTCTCAATTATTTAGGTATTGGATACTTATGCAAGAGTAATAAGAGGTTCTGTTAGCCGTTGGATTAGGAACAGTTTTGCTCTGGATAGACCCCCTTGAATCCCATTGGTAGTATGACTATATGTCTATGGGAATCCGAATCAGGGTAGGTGTATGTGATCTTTAACCGGAGACTTACATTGTTATTACTTGCGACAATCGGTTTACTTTGATATTGGTCGTTTAGAGCTTTAATAGGTTCTGTGTACACCTCTATTGGGTTTACTGAGAATCGTAGTGTATTGGATGTGATGTCAAGATGAGAGTATCACTTCAGTCATATGGAGATGATGGTCACACTGGATACAGAACTAGTACTCTTAAAAGCTGCAGCTATTGAGAAAGTATGACTAGGTCATGACTTTCCTAGTCATACTTTCCGATTACAGAGACTAGTTACTCGGGATCCGATATATCCTTCGTAAGGGCCAGACACAGAGCCAGCCCTAGGCCTAGCATGTGACATCCGATACTAGATCGTATTACGCATTACATAGTATTACTATGCCTGATACAGATGATATTCCTCGACAGATATTTCTGGAGAATTAGGTAGGCACAGTGCTTCGCTAGAAGCCAACCATGTGTTGTAAATCGGTGAGAATGTGGTACGGGGTACGCACGTGTTCGGATAGTCTGATAACCGTATTTACTGCCAACATAATAGGGAATCTATTGGGTCGCTTCCCAAATATTCACCAATGACATTTGACTAATATAGAATTAATTTGAGATTAATTATGAGAGATAAAGTTAATCTAGGATTAATTGCGGTAAGAATTAATCTGAAATTAAATTCGTATAGAAGAGAGAACGCGATTAATTTAGAATTAATCGATAAAATAAATTTAATAGTTAAATTGGATTTTTCTATTTAATTTATTTATTTGGGGCTAAAATAATATATCAGATATATTAATTGAAATCAGATTTCAATATGAAATTGAAATTAGATTTTAATTCGGGCGAACGAATTAATTTGGAATTAATTCGAAAGCGACTATCATAATAATTTTACGAGGCATAATTATTTAATTAAATTGGATTTAATTATGTTGCGACGAAAAATTCATTTAATTCGGAATTAAACAAACTCGGGCCCAAGTTTAATTGTGTGTTGGAGAAGCCAACTTAAATTTTGAATTTACATGAGGTGGGACCCATGATTTACATCAAATGTCCAACTTTTATGGAAGTAGTTGGCATTAATAAATTGGATTCTATTAACACACACACCAACTTTTGAAACCAATTATTCACTCATCTCTCTTTTCTCTCTATTGACGTGAGCTTCTCCCTCTCTTCTTGAAAATTTTGCTTCATAATTTCTTAAAGATAGCACTTGGAGAGTCAAATGAGGTGTTAGGGAAACTCACCCAAGGGTTTAACAACTCAACAAAAGCTTGGAGCTTCATCCAAAGAATGAAAATTTCGAATTTCTCCACCATATCAATGTAAGTGTTTCTACCGCTTTTATTGATTATTTGACACACATAAAATCATGTTTAGAGATCTTGAGCATGTCTTAGAGACGAACAATGTTATCAGAGCCTTGCTAAACTTGATTTGAAATCTAGGGTTCTTAAACTTTATTTGGGTATTTTTGCTTGGAGCATGAAAAATCAAAATTGAGTGTTTGGTTGATGTTAGATGATGATAACTTAGAGTTGTGCATCATTGGATTGTTGAAAAATTGATTAGATCAATTTCTCCAAATCCTTTACCTTGGCCGAACTACCCTAGATTTAGCTCATTGTGATTTTTTTAAATTAGACACTTGGATGTGTTTACTGACATGAAATAAATGTTGAATGTTGATTTAATTGGATTGAATCAAATTGCATGATTAATTCTTGTCAATTGTCGTGAGAAGCATATTGTTGGAGACTTGATTTTGCTTCAATTTGTGTTGACATGAATTCGAACGATAAACATGGTTAATTAGATTAATTAATATTTTTGGAAATGAGATTAGTTATTAGTTGTGTTAATTACACTTAAATTATATTAATGTGATATTTGGAATCTTGTTTAATGAAATTAGTCTCTAAAATAATAATTAGGCTAATTTGGTTATATTTGGATTAATGGGCTTTGGTTGGACAAGTATGGTTGTGGATAATTGGTTGGATCCATTGGGCCTAAACCATTTCATAAAATGTCCAAAATATGATTTTGTGCCTTTAATAACTTTTATTGGGCTAATGGGCCAAAATTAAATTTGGCTAAGGGTGTATTCCTAAATTGGCCAAGGCCTTATGGGTTTGATGTCATAATGGCCAAAAATCATGCCTAAAGAATTAATTAAAAGCCCATTGAACCTAAGAATTGGCATGGATGCTACTTTGACCTTTAGACCCATTTGGATTGATTTGCAATCCAAGTCTAAAAGACATTTATATTATTATTGTATACAAGACCTTATTTATTATTAGTCTCAAAGACCCATATAATTTAGTATTGTATACAATTAAATTGATTTATATTGTCGTTCGATAATACTTCAAGGATACTTCTTTGAATTAGTTATGCTTAACAATTGGACTCGCGCAATCAATCGTTGTATGAACAATTGTGTTGGGTAAATTCTAAGGTCCCAAGATCAAACAAGACATGAAATTATGTGTGAACACATCAACGGAGGTAGCGGAATACTCACATTGATCGGTAGAGTCGATTTGGAGACAAATGAACCCAAAAACGCACTGCCATGTAAGCCTACTGCATGCAGTCCACTGCCTACAAAACAGAAAATTTAGTGAAGAAACGGAGCTCCTAGCTTCGTCGGATGGATCCCGTCTCATGGTCGAACCTCCCTACCACCTTCGCAAGACTTGTAAGTGTGCTAGCACTTGATTTCTCACCATGAGAAACCACTCTTGCTTCCCTTTAGCTCACGCCCAAACTGGTTCAAAACCAGTGAAGACTTTGCACACTTGGGCGTGAGAGAGATGAGAGAATTTGAGAGAGAAGAAGTTGTGTTATGTTAATTAAAATGATTTACCAAAAATCAATTTATATTTATGCCATAATTTATTAAATTAATAATAAAATTATGACACATAACATGCAATGGCTTAGAGTATAAACACTCAATTTCCATGCAATAACATTGAGTGCATTGTACACAATCTACATGCAATGACATTGAGTACAATGTACACAATCTACATGCAAAGCATTAGAATGACATGTGTCATGTGGGCCCCACACGTTTCCCAATGAAAGTGGGCCCACGTGCACTCACGCGTTCGGGTTCGATATTTCCGAAATACCGAGCTTACGTCGCGACGTTAATTCAATCGAATTTAAATAAATAATCGCCCCCGCGAAATTATTATTTACGTCGCTAACGAATTAATTCTTAATTAACTCGTTTGCCCGAATTAAAATCTAATGCGTTAAAATCTAATTTTAATTCCGCGTCGAATCTAATTTCGTCTAATACATCGATTAATTCCGAATTAATCGTTCTCTCTCTCTAGACGATATTTTATCCCGGATAAAACATCTCCGTTATTAATCCTAGATTAATTTTCTCTCTCTTCTATTATAATCCCAGATTATTCAAGAGTGCAAGTTGTGCGTCATCGGTGGATTATCGGGAAGCGACCCATGAGATCCCCGGATAAGTTGGCAGTAAATACGGTCGTCGGAGTATCCGAATCACGTACGTACCAAGTACTACGTTCTACCGATTTACGAGACAAGGTCGACTCCTAGCAAAGCACCAAGTCTTCCCAAGTTCTCCGGACATATTCATCAAAGAATATCTAGATCTGTATCAAGCGTAGTATACAATTGTATTGTGCATATCGGCCCAGTATCGGATAATCACGTGCTAGGGCTGGGGCTGGATAAGTGTCTGCCCCGTCCGAAACACATATCGGATGTCTGGTAACTAGTCTCTATAATCGGATATTCATGACCTGGTCATAATATCACGATTGGATGCGCATCACTTTAAGAGCACTAATACCGTATCCTGCGTGACATCATCTCCATTACGACTGGAGTGACACTTCCGTCTTGACATCACATCCAATACACTACGATTCTCTGATAAACCCAGAAGAGGTGAACACAGAACCAGTTAAGATCCCCCACCACCAAAACCAAAGTTTACCGATTGTCGTAAGTATTAGCGATGTAAGTCTCAGGTTAAGACTATACACACCTACCTTGATTTCGGCCTCCCATAGACACCTAGTCATAATACCAATGGGATTCCGAAGGGTCTATCCAGAGCGAAGCTGTTTCCCGTACCATCGTTGAAACACGACCTCCTATCGCACTTGCACAAGTATCCAATACTTATATATATGAGAACTATGCCGTTGTGCCCTCACAACGCGCACAAGTGCAATACTAGTCTATTCCGCATTATCGATGTCCAGTCTCGATAATACTACGACTAGGGATATTTAATGATTAAACCTTTGGGGACTGATACTGTCTCATATCATTCTCAGTCCAGGAACTAATCATAGGGACCTCTCTTCATTTATATATCTATGGTGATCTAATCACAAACGATGAGAGTGCAATTTCCTTATTACATAGTTAATTTGCTACAACAACACAATGATCTGTGCAAATAGTGACGCTATGGGTCATATTATCCAACAATCTCCCACTTGGCACGTAGCGAGTCACTCAAGTGTCCTACACTCGAACTATGTACAATTCGCTCAAATTGCTGAGGAAAGGTTTTCGTCAGCGGATTTGCTTAATTATCGTCTGACGCGATTTACACGATCATCACATCGCCACGATGTATGATCCGAACGAATCAGATGATACAGAAGTATATATCTGGATCGTCGATGAGACCTTTAATTCCTTAGCCTATGCTGACGCCTAGCTCAGCTGCTAACAGAACTTTATCTAATCTTATTAGATTTATTTTCGACCCAGATGGTCTTCTATTGCTGCCTCAGCTGCAGCAATGATCCGCATTTGTTGTTTATTCGGCAACAGTTATCTTGCTAGGAAGATTTCCAGCTCACTGTCCCGGTTATTCAAACTTTATAGTACCGCAGTATTTACCGGTTTGGAAACTTGCAGCAGTGATCCCAGTCACTTCAAGTTCTCCATCTCCATAGTTTAAGACAACATCTTTAGTTCTCTCAGATACTAACAGATGTTCTTTAATCTTCAATCCAGTGACTGTCACTTGGATTGACCCGATTGTGACTCCATATGCTCGAAGCGTATGAGACACCAATACAAGTACATTTTAAATGTACAATTTCCCAGAGAGTGTTAACAACTCCAAATCTATCCCAGTAGATCTTTATTCCCTGAATAAAGGTTGTTACTCCCCAGAATTCTACGGAGAATTTCTATTGAAAGAATATCTATGAAAGCCAAGCTTTCACCAATTGCTTTATGGGAATTTCACTGTCAGTGCGCTCTCCCTCCAACCTCCTTATATACACAAGAATTATTTCGTTTGAGTCAAATCATAAACCATTATGATTATTTCAAAACAACAGTTCCAAGAACCTTATGCTTGCATCAATCCAAACATGGATCGAATAACCCGCAAACCTGGTTTGTCGGTTATACAAAATCGTCAGGATGTTGTAAGCATCCTCCAAAAGGTTTCCTTTTCAGGAAAGCGATTTTGATTTGTAACTGACATATTTCATCAATGAAATATACAGTTATCAACAAGCATCTTCAAAATGGATTTATCATGGCAACAGGTAAAAGGTTGAACCGTTATTAACATAATGTTGATAACGCTACCTTTCCGTCAAAACCCTGCTTTGTACGTTGGTATGTTGCCTTCCATGTATGTCTTCCTTGAAGACCTTTAATGTACCATAGGCGCAACGCCTTGTGGTACAACAACTAGTATCCAAACATAGTTGTTATACATGGAATCCATTTCGGACTCATGGCACTTTGCCATAACATGGAGTCGATACCTCGTATCACTTCCTCTAAACGTAGTCAGATGGTACACCACCATAAGATTGACATCTTTATGGGGTGAGATCAGAAACCCATACCCTAGGTTGTTTTCTGACTCTATCCGATCTACTAGTTTCTTGTGTATTTGAAGATTAATGGTATAGATTCATCATAGATGAACTGTTTGTGTTCCATTAAGGACTTCGTGCCTTGATCAGTATTACTCCGATTTTCATCGAGTATCACTATCCTCCCACTGACCACTGCATATCGGTATTCCTCTCAGGAAAACCGCATGGTGAGCAACAATATATTGTTCTCATGTGGGATTTACAAGTACTATATTTAAGGTTTCCCTTAGGATAACTTATATTGGCACTTATCCAATTTGGGTCCTTAGTTTGGTATCATCCAAACGCTATGCCTCGCATACCCAAATTATCAGGAATGAGAAACCTCGTTTCTTCCCTGTTCATATCCTATATGATATCTGTCAAACAGATTTATATGGAACCTTATTCTAAATAAGTTTTGCACTGTTAATACATATCCTGTTGAAGGAAATAGTAGCTCAGAGCGACTCGTGATAAACCTTATTATGTCCAACAAAATTCGGTTTTTGGTTCGGACACACCGTTTAACTAACGTGTCTCGGGAGGAGTCCTCATACGAAAGAATACCGTACTCTTTCATTTATGTATGAAACTTACTGCTTAAGTATTTTCCATTACGGTTTCACCGTGGCGGAATAATACTATAGCCGATCTGTTTGTCTACTTCGTGTCGAAACTCTAAAGTTTCCGATCTGTGTTCTTCAAAAGAAACACATAACCACAACGTGATGTCACATCCGTTAAGGTCACGAAATATTCATGTTCACATCTAGCCCAGCTAGATATGGGCCCACTTACTTCACCATGAATAGGGCTAACAGATCGGTGGCCCTTTTACTATTACCAAGTAAATAGCATTTTAGGTATTTTACCTAATAAACTAGATTCGCAGACCTTATTTGAATAGTCAAATCAGTCCTAGTACCCACTCTACAAAAGTGTGGATATACGAGTCTTGTTTAATAAACTAGATTCGTAGACCTTATTTGAATAGTCAAATCAGTCCTAGTACCCACTCTTCAAAAGTGTGGATATACGAGTCTTGTTTAATTGTGTCCCAGACAACAATGCCACAAATAAGTCTCCATTGATCAAATCAATTTGAGCTATTTATTTGTCATTTTATATGTTTGAGATTTTATTTATATTCAAAATATAATTCTGTTATTTACATCCAATGTATTTATCTCAGTATCATCTTTATATATTGAAACACTTTAGTGTTCTAGAATATAAAGGTTTTATCCGCAATGGATTAAACACTGATATAGAGATAATGTCTCTAGTTAAACTAGTTACATTATAACATTTCCTAATTTAAGTACATACCCAAAGGGTAGTTCCTAAACTTAGGTATCTACGGTCGAAACAGCGACTTTCGTCCCGTTTCCAATTCGCAGAGAAATCTCGGCTTGAAGCCAGTATCCAGCTCACAGCGGATTCTGAACGTCAATACATATATTTTATGTACCACACTAAGTATTTAAAATCCAATTTTAATACTACTAGTGAACATAACTTTGACAAATATTTTAAAGTTAGAGCCTCGCCCTTTCTTTAATTCCTTCGTGTCTTCCATATCCAAATGGTAGTCACTTTGGGATATGTCAATTACCTTTTCAATATTTCACAAACCTTTGGGCAAGCCTTGGTTTTAGAATATCGAAACGATGTGCACCTTGTGCTACATGCCCAATTGCAAATTTTGACTTTTCTCCACTAGAATAGTCAATTAATTCTCCAAGAATTATTAATTGCAATTTTAATACTTTTAAATCTAAAGATAGATTTATTATAAGTATATTAATTAAGCACTAAAGTCATCATCACATAAATCTTCCAAAGACTTTATGCTCTACTATTTGCTTAATTATGGGCTTAGTAATAATAAGTTATTTTATCAAATAAATTAACCTATTATTAATTCCCAATTGAAAATTAAATCATTTAAAACATTTAATCCAATGATTATATATTTTAAATATTCAACCTTTCAATTCTTTACTTGATTTTAATAGTCCAACTATTTAATCAATTATTAAGGTACTATTTATTATAATGATTACAATAATCCAATTATTTAATCAACTATAATTTTAATATTGATTACTATAATCCCATTATAAAATCAACTATCATTTAATTCAATTATATTGATTACTATAATCCAATTACAAAATCAACTATATATTGAATGAGTTTGTATATAGTCCAACTATATATATTTATTAAAACAACATAAAATATTAGTCCGACTAATACTTTTGATTAATATGACGAGTAAAATATAATGAGCGTGTTTAGCGAGTATTCGAACGAATGTTGCAAATTCAATACTTGCCTCCCACTATTTTTCGTCGAGCCTCTAACCCTCTGTCGAGTACTCGGGAAACCGTGTTTCCTAGTGGGCTAGGATCCCGTTAAATATCACACAATCTTGACTTTGGCCAACAAATTGTATGATAATTAACTAGGTAGATCTCTAAGATCAATTGGATCTCATCCAATTCCTAGATCCGGTTAGGTGGACATCCAAGTCCTAAACATATATCTTATATATGCCTATATATCCAATATATATACCCTAACCTTTTTCCTCTGAATCAACTAGGCCTTGGCTTTGGCACAACAAACCTGATGATCCCAGTCAAGCGCGGACCCATTGACCATGGAGGCTTCGTAATCAATGTCAATGGACAAGAAGTGGTCTTGACTTTGGCCAACAAACCACAACTTGGACACGACACCGATATAGAACAAAGCCTCGTGATTAACACATCTTTGATGGACAAGGGCTTGACTTTGGCCAACAACCCCTGCCAATCTCGGATCTTGAGTAAGAATCACTCAATGGAAGGAAAAACGCATGATATTTAATGAGGGTTTTTCGCGTGCAAATTGGCTACCAATTTAATTATCTTTGTTAAGGTCTCATCATCATACACCCTTAAACATGCATTCTAAATACATAATAAAGCGAGTATGAAATAAAATAATAATGATATGCGGATGGATACTTAACACATTGATCCTAGATCAAATCTCTCCCTTTCTCACTCAAGCTAGCACTTGTACTACTTCTACCCGTTACACTACACTTCTAAAGAAACCTCATATACATAGAGGGGAATAGGTGAGAAGAGAATACAAAGAGAAAGAAGGTGATAAGGCTGGACACGCAGGTCCAATTTAATAATCGAATTTATTACAACAATTTCTAAAATTGCCCACCCGACTAATATCCATCCGATATACATTATTCATTCAACACAACCACGTATTCACACACATAAGCATGCTATCAATCAATCTAATCAAATTAATTAATCTGATAATTAAGTGATCATCCAATGTTCAAACAACGATTTGATTTTGTTCGAGTCAAACTCGTTTTTGCGAATAAGTACTAAAGTACGAATTCATGAATTAAATTAAACTACATCATTAAATCTAATTTAACATGTATTTAATACTAATTCACTTTTTCAATTCCAAATTAAATATTACACTTTTATTTAATAAACCTTTTCGATTTAAATTCCAAATTTAGTCGTAACGCGTCTCAAAGACCGATTAACGTCCAACGTCAATTCAATTAAAGTCCAATGGGCTTTTGATTGATTTCTTAAGGCGTGGACTTTTGGTCAACTCGGGTCAAACCGATAACCAAAGTCCAATCCGGGATTTACCCCATAAGCCCATAAATCAATCTTGGCCCATTAGGCCCAATTGAACATTAAAGGTTCATTAGTCGCAATTGGGCTTTATGGTTAAGGTTTTGGGCCCAATTGGATCCAATCCACTTGGCCTAAACCAAACTTGATAAATCAAGCCCAATAGCCCCAAATACAACAATTCAAGCCCAAATCCAATTTAAGCCTAAATAATTAAATTACACTAATCCAATTACGCAATTTAATTACCTAAAGTGCATTATATGATTAATCAACTAAATCAACATTTTTAAAACACACCAAATTAGTCTTATTAATCATATTCAATTCATTATCACATGTCAAACACACATAATGAAAAATCAAACCCATTTACATGCTTTCATGCTCTCGGCCAAGGAGGGATTTTGTGTCCGATTTGGTTTCGATCCAATCGAACCTACAATCGACATCAAATCACCATCCGATTTGATTTTATACACATCCAATGTCACAAAATCAAAATTACCAAGACATTAAAGCATTACTCATTCGGCCAAGGTGGAATTTTTGGGAAAAATCATCCAATGCATTTTCATAAAATTGATTCCATGTAACATCATTCTATATACATGTAAGCATCTTATTCATCAAATTTCACAAGAACATGCTTCAATCAATTCATCACACACATTCGGCACATCAATTTTAGGGTTTATGTTCAATTCAAAATCAATCCAATTCGATTCAAATTAACATCATCCTACATGATTTTAACTCATCCAATGAATCAAATCAAAAATTCCAAGGATTCAAAATCCATTAAACATTCGGCCAAGGCAATAATTTGGGGAAAATAATTCCAAATCATTTTTCATCAAATTAGTCCAACCAAAATGAATTTAAACATGTTATAAGCATACTCAAACAAGCAATTTATTCAAATCATGCTCAACAAACATTTACCCAAATTTTAACCCTACAAATTTCATGCTTGCAACATTAGCTCATGATGCCATTGTTGGTAATTCTAAGGTCCCAAGATCAAACAAGACATGAAATTATGTGTGAACACATCAACGGAGGTAGCGGAATACTCACATTGATCGGTAGAGTCGATTTGGAGACGAATCAACCCAAAAACGCACTGCCATGTAAGCCTACTGCATGCAGTCCACTGCACAAAAACAGAAAATTTAGTGAAGAAACGGAGCTCCTAGCTTCGTCGGATGGATCCCGTCTCATGGTCGAACCTCCCTACCACCTTCGCAAGACTTGTAAGTGTGCTAGCACTTGATTTCTCACCATGAGAAACCACTCTTGCTTCCCTTTAGCTCACGCCCAAACTGGTTCCAAACCAGTGAAGAAAGCCACACTTGGGCGTGAGAGAGAGAGAGAATTTTGAGAGAAGAAGTTGTGTTATGTTAATTAAAATGATTTACCAAAAATCAATTTATATTTATGCCATAATTTATTAAATTAATAATAAAATTATGACACATAACATGCAATGGCTTAGAGTATAAACACTCAATTTCCATGCAATAACATTGAGTGCATTGTACACATCTACATGCAATGACATTGAGTACAATGTACACAATCTACATGCAAAGCATTAGAATGACATGTGTCATGTGGGCCCCACACGTTCCAAATGAAAGTGGGCCCACGTGCACTCACGCGTTCGGGTTCGATATTTCCGAAATACCGAGCTTACGTCGCGACGTTAATTCAATCGAATTTAAATAAATAATCGCCCCCGGCGAAATTATTATTTACGTCGCTAACGAATTAATTCTTAATTAACTCGTTTGCCCGAATTAAAATCTAATTTTAATTCCGCGTCGAAATCTAATTTCGTCTAATACATCGATTAATTCCGAATTAATCGCTCTCTCTCCTCTAGACGATATTTTATCCCGGATAAAACCTCCGTTATTAATCCTAGATTAATTTTCTCTCTCTTCTATTATAATCCCAGATTATTCAAGAGTGCAAGTTGTGCGTCATCGGTGGATTATCGGGAAGCGACCCATGAGATCCCCGGATAAGTTGGCAGTAAATACGGTCGTCGGAGTATCCGAATCACGTACGTACCAAGTACTACGTTCTAACCGATTTACGAGACAAGGTCGACTCCTAGCAAAGCACCAAGTCTTCCCAAGTTCTCCGGACATATTCATCAAAGAATATCTAGATCTGTATCAAGCGTAGTATACAATTGTATTGTGTATATCGGCCCAGTATCGGATAATCACGTGCTAGGGCTGGGGCTGGATAAGTGTCTGCCCCCGTCGAAACACATATCGGATGTCTGGTAACTAGTCTCTATAATCGGATATTCATGACCTGGTCATAATATCACGATTGGATGCGCATCACTTTAAGAGCACTAATACCGTATCCTGCGTGACATCATCTCCATTATGACTGGAGTGACACTTCCGTCTTGACATCACATCCAATACACTACGATTCTCTGATAAACCCAGAAGAGGTGAACACAGAACCAGTTAAGATCCCCCACCACCAAAACCAAAGTTTACCGATTGTCGTAAGTATTAGCGATGTAAGTCTCAGGTTAAGACTATACACACCTACCTTGATTTCGGCCTCCCATAGACACCTAGTCATAATACCAATGGGATTCCGAAGGGTCTATCCAGAGCGAAGCTGTTTCCCGTACCATCGTGAAACACGACCTCCTATCGCACTTGCACAAGTATCCAATACTTATATATATGAGAACTATGCCGTTGTGCCCTCACAACGCGCACAAGTGCAATACTAGTCTATTCCGCATTATCGATGTCCAGTCTCGATAATACTACGACTAGGGATATTTAATGATTAAACCTTTGGGGACTGATACTGTCTCATATCATTCTCAGTCCAGGAACTAATCATAGGGACCTCTCTTCATTTATATATCTATGGTGATCTAATCACAAACGATGAGAGTGCAATTTCCTTATTACATAGTTAATTTGCTACAACAACACAATGATCTGTGCAAATAGTGACGCTATGGGTCATATTATCCAACACATTGGATGGTCATTATGAAGATTAATTATTGGGATTAGATTGAATGAAACATGCTATGTGTAATCTTGGATGTATTTGCTTGAATATGTTATATATCAGTGGAATATTAGTGGTCGGGCAAATTTTGGAATTGTTTTAATATATGGTATTTATTTGAAATTGGACCTCTGCGTGTCCAGCCTATCACCTCTCATTCTCACTGTATTTCTCTCTCACTAATTCCCCTCAATGTAAATGAGATGTTCTGATAGTGGTATGTAATTGGGTATAGACGAAATGTCAAGTGCTAGCGGGATAGAGAAAAATGAAAAGAGGAGATTTGTTCTAGGAAAAAATTAATATATATATCCATCACATATCATTATTAAATTTAATCGCGCCTTATTATGCTTTTTAAATGCCTGTTTAAGGGGTATATGAGACCTAATCAGTGATAATAAATTGGTTGCCAATTTTACGAAACCACCCTCACATTTATATTAAGTGTTTTCCTTCATTGAGTGATTCTCTTCTCAAGATCCAAGATTGCTTTGATTTGTTGGCCAAAGTCAAGATCATTGTCTATCGCGGATGTGTTTGACCATGAAGCTTTGTTTAACATCACATGTCTTGGGCATTGTGACTTGTGGCCAAATTCAAGGTCATCATGTTCATCGACGTGGATTACGAAGTTTTCCCCTGTCAATATGGCTCGCGCTTAACTGGAATCATTAAGCTTGTTGATCCAAACCAATGCTTACTTTATTCAGAGGAACATGTTAGGAAATATATTGGATATATGTTTTGGCTTGGATGTCCACCTACAGGATCTAGGAATTGGATGGGATCCATTGTCTTAGAGATCTACCTAGTTAAATTTCACAGGGCTTGTTGGCCAAAGTCAAGTTGTGTATTATTGAATGGGATCCTACTGTTGGATAATATGACCCATAGCGTCACTATTTGCACAGATCATTGTGTTGTTGTAGCAAATTAACTATGTAACAAGGAAATTGCTCTCATCATTTGTGATTAGATCACCATAGATTATAAATGAAGAGAGGTCCCTATGATTAGTACCTGGACTGAGAATGAATATAGACAGTATCAGTCCCCGAAGGTTTAATCATTAAATATCCCTAGCCGTAGTATTATCGAGACTGGACATCGATAATGCGGAATAGGCTAGTATTGCACTTGTGCGCGTTTGTGAGGGCACAACGGCATAGTTCTCATATATATAAGTATTGATACTTATGCAAGTGCGATAGGAGTCGTGTTTCACCGACGGTACGGGAAACAGCTTCGCTCTGGATAGACCCCTCGGAATCCCATTGGTATTATGACTATGTGTCTATGGGAGGCCGAAATCAAGGTAGGTGTGTATAGTCTTAACCTGAGACTTGCATCGCTAATACTTACGATAATCGATAAACTTTGGTTTTGGTGGTAGGGGACTTTAAACGGGTTCTGAGTACACCACTTCTGGGTTTATCAGAGAGTCGTAGAGTATTGGGTGTGATGTCAAGACGGAAGTATCACTTCAGTCATATTGGAGATGATGTTCACGCAGGATACGGTATTAGTGCTCTTAAGTGCTGCGCGGCCATCGGGATATTATGACAAGGTCATATATATATCCGATTATAGAGACTAGTTCCAGACATCCGACATGTGCTTCGTACGGATCGAGAGCACTTATCCGATACGGGCCACTATCCAGCCCCGGCCACGTGCATGATCCGATACTGGGCCGATAGAAAAAAACTAACTACGTATAGCTATCTATATGTGATACAGAATATATTCCTGCTGGAGAATTGGGTAGGCATGGCGCTTTGCTAGAAGCCAACCCTGTCTTGTAAATCGATATAAACGTAGTACGAGGTACTTACGTGTTCGGACAGTCCGACGATCGTATTACTGCCAACATATCCGGAGATCTCATGGGTCGCTTCTGAAGATTCACCGATGACGTATGACTCGCACTTTGATTAATCTGGGATTAATTAGAAGAGAGATATAGAATTAATCTGGGATTAATTCGATGAGAGAGAAAATTAATCTGGGATTAATTGCGGAGATATTTTATCTGGGATAAAAATATTAAGAAAGAGAGAGAACGATTAATTTGGAATTAATCGATAAAATAATATATTCGATATATTATTAGAAATTGGATTTCGACGCGGAATTAAATTAGATTTTAATTCGGACGAACGAATATAATTTAGAATTAATTCGTTAGCGACGTGAATAGTGAATTCGCTAGCGTAATCACTTAATTACGACGTGACGGAAAATTCGTTAATTTGGAATTAGCGAACCCGAGCCCGAGAGTGATTGCGAGCGCATTCGCATTTCGAATTCGAGCGCGGCACGCGAGTCACATCAAGCGTCAAATCGCTAGTCGCGTCAATCTTCAAAATCAATTGTCACTTTGAGTGATGTGACTTGACAATATGTCACTTTATTAAAGTGAATAGATGTGATGTGAAAAGTGATGTGATATGACTTAAAGTTAAAAGTAAAAGTGATGGAATATGAAAAGGTTTGGAATATATATATAATTTGTTTATTTATTTTTGGAAAATAAATGAATAAATATATATTACTTTTTCTTTTCTTTACACACACATCGGGTCCTCTCTCTCTCACCACATGCAGGACACGGTTTCTCTTTTCCCTCTCATTTTCCTCTCTTCTTCACGGCATCACTGCCGATTCTTCTTATTTTTCTCTGGTTTTTTCACCGGAAATTTGAGAAGCAAAATGCAAGATGAACTAGTGCTAGCACACCTTGAGGAATACATAGGTTGATAGGGAATGTCTTCATGAGCTTGGAAAGCTTGAAGCTTTGAGCTTCAATGGTGCTCATCAATGGCCGAACATGGAGGAAGCCAAACCAGTCACCACCGTGCGTTCACTGCAGTTCCAGAAGCCATTGCCGAGCTTGGAGGGAGGCAAAATCGCACCTTGTTTTCTTCATTCATCAAAACCGAAATTCAATGTGAGTATATTCCGCACCTCCTTTGATGTGTTCATATGCGGTTTTTATGCATGATTTGTTGATCTTGGGACTTTGAATTGAACTCCAACAACCTACCCACTAGGAACTAGGTTTCCCGAGTACTCAACAGAGGGTTAGAGGCTCGTCGAAAAATAGTGGGAGGCTAGTATTAAATTTGCAATTTCGTTTAATACTCGCTAAAATTCGCGCTCTTTAATTATTACTTCTCGTTATTGTTTATATTAGTTGGACTAATATTATTTTATTGCTTTCTTTGAACAGTTAGACCGTACTCAACACTACTCTATTTTTAGTTGGTTATATAGTTGGACTATAGTAACCATTACATTTGAGTATACCCGAAACATTTGATTGGATAGTTGGACTATAACAATCAAAATGGCTGGAAAGATTAGCGTTAGGGATATAATCATGGGCGAGAATGTCTTTAACGGCATAAATTTTCCAGACTGGAAATAAACCTTAGGATAGCCATGGGAGCTGAGAAGTTGCTCTATGTTATAGAGAGACCTCTCGAGCCTGAGCCCGGACTTGAGCAACCAATAAAGCATGAGATTTGGAATACTCATCGTGATGATAACTTTACTGCTCAATCCATTATGCTTGCAGCAATGACTCCTCAGTTTCGTCGTCATAATAAGGGATTGGATCCTTATGGGATGATGTTGAAGTTGAAGGATCTTCATAGATCTAATCTTAGATCTCAGAAGTATGATTTACAGAAGAAGATCTTTAGCTCGAGTATGTCAGATGGTACATCTGTCAAACACTACGTGTCACAGATGATTGCTGACATCGAACAGCTAGGTCAGTTGGGCATTACCTTCGAGGTGGAGACTTCCATAGATTTGATCTTACAGTCTCTGCCCGACTACTGGGGCGGGTTCGTCATGAAATATATATGATGAACCAAGAGAAAACTCTTGGAGAGTTTAATGGATATGCTGAAAGAGGCAGAGCTAGAGCTTCTGAAAGGTAAGAAGCGCGAGGCGTATCTTACTTCGA
>SKCR01023046.1:0-20169 GCA_019454045.1 Zanthoxylum bungeanum | reverse complement strand
GACATATGGTTCAATTGAGTTATACTGGGTATTTGCGTCTGACCATCGACATAGGCTTTTGCATATTTTCGTGTTCCAGGTTAGCAATCTGATTTATTACATATAGATAAGAGAATGAATTCATCTTTATAATAATATTGTGTGGAGTCACGACCCTAGATCTTTGAGTCTTTACTTCTATTTTCCTTAATATTTTCTTTTGGGTATGTTTTTATTTTATTTTGCAAAACCACATTCAACCAATCAAAAGCAATCAATTCTCATCTTCCTATAATTAGATACCTGTAAATAAATAGTATCAACAATTAATAACAACATTAGGAATTAAGTCCTCGTGGGATCGATATTTTTATACTACTTGAACGATACGTGCGCTTGCGTTATACGTGTGCGTTTACGCCGGTCAATTATTTTGTCTTTCAAAGTTGTATATCTTTGAGTCTTTTTTAATCTGGAACTTGAATGAGCTCAATCCGATATCGGAGTAAAATGTTATGCCCAAAATACGACAGATGCGCAAAATTGGAATTTCCAAAACTGCACTTCGTTAAAACGCCCTTTCAAGTTTCCAATCTCCAAAATTAATATGTCAAGTCCAATTTTTGCCCTTATTTGACCCACATTTCGTCCTAAATGATTTCATTGTGTCCCAATATTATTTTATCTGCAAAATAAACTAAAACACATCAAAACGTTTATCAAACCCGAGAAACTAAACAAAATATTAAGTAAAATGGGCGGTAAATATTGATATATTTTCCGCCCATCAATGAACGACTAGGCCGTAATTTGATTATGTCTTCTTTGCCTAGAACTTATGTTGAATTTGTGTTAAAATTCCACATGCATTCGATGCAAGCCAATTATGAAGAACTTCATAAAATGTTACGCATGGCGGAGCATGATTTGAAGAAATACAATCCTATTTTGTTCCTCCATGATGGAGCTAGCTCTTCAAAGACTTCTGGGAAGTAAAAGAAAATCAAAATGAGGAAGAAGAAGATATCAAAAAAGAACTCCAAAAAGCGCAAGCTGCAAGACCACATGTAGTTCATGATTAATGTCTACAATGCAAGAAGTCTGGACACTGGAAGAAGGATTGTCCAGAACTGAAAGGAAAAGTAGGACCCTCAGGTACACTTTGTATTTTTCCTATTATTGACATCTCATTAGCCTTAGATGCAAGTAGTGGATAAGTGTTAGACACCGGCAGTCCTACTTATATTTGCAACTCCATGTAGGTCATGAGGGTTAAAAGAAGGCTGAATAAAGGGGAGATCCAGTTTAGAGTTGGCAATGGCGAGACATTGGATGTCAAGGCTATAAGAACAGTTGTTCTAGATCTCCATAATAGATGTAAATTAGATTTTCTTGACTGTTATTATGTACTCTCCCTTATCAGAAAAATAATATCTTTACCGATATTGGACATAGGTGGATACAAAATAAACATTAAAGATAGTTCTTTATGTTTATATGATAAAGACAACAATCCGATATGTGAATGTTCTTTATCTAACGGTCACTATATTTTGGAAACATATATAGATGTCTTTAATGTAGAGGAAAATACAAGTAGGAAATCTAAATTAAATAATACCGAATTATGACATATGAGATTGAGCCACATATGTGTTAGATGTCTATCCAAATTGGTAAATGATGGTTTGATTGAAAATCTTACCTTAGATCCTTATCCGATTTATGAGTCATGTATCCAAGGAAAGATGACAAATGGGTCATTTCTTGGTGGTTTGACACCGTGCCGAAGATTTATTGGAACTAATACACAACAATGTGTGTGGTCCATTAAATCATGTCGCTAATGATGGTTCAACATACTTCGTGACTTTCACGGATGATAAGTCTAGATATGGATATGTCTATTTGATGAGGCATAAATCAGAAACATTTGACAAGTTCAAAATATTCTGAAACGAAGTAGAAAAACAAACCAGTAAATTCATCAAATACCTTAGATAAAATCGATGCGGTGAATACATGAGTGACGAATTCAGAAATTATTTAAGAGGGAATGAAATTCTTGCCCAATATAGCCTACCAGGAACACCTCAACACAATGGTGTGTCTGCGCATAGAAGTCATATTTTATTGGATATGGTGTGATCCATGATGAGTTATACATATCTTCCTTATTACCTTTGGGGTTATGCTTTACTTACTGCTGCCCACCTACTTAATAAGGTTCCATCAAAAGCTGTTTCTACGACCCCATATCAGATATGGTTTGGTAGAAATCCAAGTTAAAGATTTGGGGTTGTCCTGCATATGTTAGAGTTACGCAGCGGGATAAACTAGCACCCATGAGGTATAAATATAAGTTCGTTGGATATTCTGAAAATTCTTTGGGATATCAATTCTATGATTATGAGCAACGAAATGTATTTTCGCTTTGCAACTTTTCTTGAAAATGAATTTTTGAGAGAAATTGGGAATTGTAGAAAGATTGAACTTGATGAGTTTAATCCCAAAAATATGGAACTTGGGATGGAACCAGAGATCCAACTAGGTGAATGATCTACAACACAGGTTCTACGTAAGTCGAATAGAATATCAAAGCCTCATAAGAGATTATTTTTACCATCTGATGTGAGCCTTGATGCTATTCTTTTGGAGGAAATAGATCTGACTATATGTAATGAAGCGGTATTGGATATCGATTCGGGAAAATGGCAGGAAGCCATGAAATCCGAGATAGATTCTATGCATGACAATCAAGTCTGGGATTTGGTTGAACTTCCTGAATGAGTTAAACCTATTGGTTGTAAATGGGTTTACAAAAAGAAGCGAGTGTCAGATGAAAAAGTGGAAATTTTTAAGGCCCGACTGGTAGCGAAAGGTTACACTCAACGTCCGAGATTGACTATGAGGAAACTTTTTCACCAGTAGCCATGCTAAAATCTATTAGGATTCTTTTAGCCATTGTTGCATATCACGATTATGAGATATAGCAGATGGATGTGAAAATCGCTTTTCTAAATGGATTCCTTGAGGAGAATATCTATATGGAATAATCAGAGGGTTTCATATCCAGTGAGACTTCAAACTTGGTTTGTAAGCTCCAGAATTCTATTTATGGACTTAAACATGCATCCCGAAGCTGGAATCGTCATTTTGATGAGATAATTAGATTATTCACATTCATCAAAAACGAGGAAGAACTGTGTGTTTATAAGAAAATGAGTGGAAGCATGATAGTTTTCCTAGTCTTGTATGTAGATGACATCCTTTTCATTGGAAATGATATAGGATTGATGCAAAATGTGAAAGTTTACCTTTGCAAGAACTTCTCCATGAAAGATATGGGTGAAGCTTCCTATATACTAGGTATAAGGCTCTACCGAGATATAGTTAGGAAGCTTATAAGGTTGTCGCAATCGACGTACATAGATAAGATGTTAGAAGGTACAGTTTTACCAACTGCAAGGCAGAAAATATATATTTCTGATACGACATACATCTTTCGAAGAAAATGGCACCTTAGACCGATGAAAATAGAGTTAGGATGTCTAAATTTCTATATGCTTCTTTTATTGGAAGCATAATGTATGCTATGCTAAGGATAAGTTTCTGATATATGGAGAAGATGAGCTACAAGTTAAGGGTTATACAAACTCCGACTTCCAGGGAGATCCAAATGATAGAAAATCTACATCAGGATACATATTTACCCTTAATGGTGGTGCAGTTAGTTGGCGATGTTCAAAGCAAGGCTCAACAGCTGATTCCACCACTGAGGTGGAATTTATAGCGGCTTCAGAAGCTGCTAAAGAAGCTGTTTGGATTAGAAATTTTATCACTGAACTTGGCGTTGTGCCTAGTATTGCGGATTCGATCCCACTGTACTGTGATAATAGCGGAGCCATTACGCAAGCTAAGGAGCCGAGGGCGCATTCCAAGTCTAAGCACGTGGAAAGGAAATACCACGTAATTAGAGAGATTATTGAACGAAAAGACATAGTGGTCTTGAAGGTTCAAGGATTAGACAACATAGTAGACCCGCTTACAAAGGCCTTACCTCATAGGTTATTCGATAAACATGTGGAGGAGATGAGATTGATGTACCATCCAAATTGACACTAAGCAAGTGGGAGTTTGTTGGAATTGGTGCTTGGAGCGCCAATCCGAATTGTACATTTTATTATTTATTAAAAAAAACTTTTTCATTTCATACCCTATTAATGGTATTGTCATTATGCATATTAGATTGATGTATAAATATGCTAAGAATGACATCGACCTTAGAATAGTCATGTAGTAATAATGTACACTAGGTGGTCCGATATTGGGATAAATATTACTATTGTAAACTATTCTTAAAGTAAATATTCTTAATCGTTGGTTTTAGAATACAGTCGAATTCCTATAACCTAGAAGACTAACACATGTCGTATATTAGAATTGGAGTTACAATGATTTAACCCGATGTACCATGAGCTTTGGAAGCTCGTATAGATGTGTGGGTATTGGTTGGACCGAATACTAAATGACTCACAGATGATTCCTAATAGTTGGAAGTATACACCACCATCAATATGAATCTCCTCGAGTCGAGTAGCATATGTGATCCTTTGACTATAAGATAACGTTTATTTTGTGTGAGATCCTCCACACTTTGATTCCATATATGTCAGAAACCTTTCATGGTCTGGCCTCTAGATGTTCGTTGGGTATGGACCGATGCACTCGTTAATCAAGTGTGAATCAAGATAGGATCCGTTGGCCTGTATGTGTACCATAAGAGGTTTAGGTATCTATGTGAGTAAGTCACGATTCTTAAGACTTTGGCCAAAGCCGATCACCTAGGGTGGATTGCATCACTTGTAAAGAATCGTGGACATGAGATGTGCGCCTCAGAAACTTGACGGTGTATTCTATGTTTCCTAAGCACAACTTGGATAGCCTACGACGGAGGGATTGATAAACATATGTGATGACCTCGACTTATATAGTTCAAAAAGGTCTTTCGTATTCTTCGCGAATTCGGAGGTGGCCGAATTGCGTACATATTAGCTAGGCTTATATGACGAACATGTCTGGACTTAGAGAGTCTCAATATGAAGTGTACTCGTTGAACACTTGGGTAGCAGATTATTTTTGATAATAGACAATATTCGATATTATAATTATCAACTAAGATAATCAAGTGTTATTGGATAAAATTGATTATTTACTTTGACATAATTGGATTAATTGGATTAATTCAATATTTACACAAAGACTTTGTCGTAATTTCATAATTATCTCTACCATTTGAGGATATTATGGTAATTGCAAGTATGTAATTATAGGTGTATTTGGCTTGATTTAATTGGATTAAATAAACGTGGCAAACATTGAACTAATACATTTTATAATCCTTGTCTTGATTTAATTCGATTAAATCAAAGTGGTAGACAATGGAGATTAGTCACACCTAATTATACATATTTGGACAAATTAGATTAAGCCCACATAAAAGTTGATTAAAACTTTTATTAATTAAAAATTACCTAAGTTTTGCTATAAATAGCAATAATGAGTAATGATTTTAATCAAGTTTAAGAAAGCTAATACAAGAAATTCTTAGAGAAGTTAGCATAAGAATGAGAAATGTTTAGAGAAACTTTGGAAGATCTCTACAATATTTCAACATGGAGAATCAAGATTGGATCTTGGAGTGAAGCTTACTAGCATTGGAATCCATATTGGATATTGGAGTTAAGCTTGCTAATCCTTGGAAGTTCTTTAACCATTTCAACAAAAGAGAAGTAGATTGGATATTGTATCAAGCTTACTAGGTAATGTTTGATCTTTTCCTAAGTTATGTTCTTCATTAGTGAGTTTTCATTAGTGAGACATATAATGCTGAATTATGTATTAGATGCATGATTACATAGCTTAAAGTTGAAATTAAGTTAATGAATTGTGTTAGGATGCTTTGGAAGTATTAACACAATATGCTTGTGATTGGGTCAACAATGTTCATGTTGGACATTGAACAATTAATAAGAGTTTAAAACTCTAGATTAAAGCTTAGAGCTATGACTACCATTCTAGAATCATCTGACCACATTTGGGTGACCTAGAATTGTTCATGAGACATTTCATATTGGGATTCTAAATTGGTTTGTGTTATGATTCAAACAAATTTATATATATGTATTTTGAATGCATGTATGTTAGTTGTATGTGTCGATGGTGATATTGATGCTAAAATTGGATTTTAGGTGTATTTGAGAAATTGGAAGTGTTTAATATTTGTTTGAAGTAGAAAATGCTCAATGCCTAAGGCGGTGTCATGACTCTGACCTCTCAGCGTCACGACACTGAGTATCTGACCTTGGAGCGTCGCGACGCCCAAGCTCCAACGTCGCGACAAGCAGAACTGATACATACTGAAACTTCATTTTCTCCGTTTCAGAGTTTTCAGACTCTGATTTGGTCCTCTTTTTTCCTACGGACTCGTATCAGAATTTAGTTTTTCATTAAAATATTTTAAAATACACCTATCCCTGATATCATTGGGTTAGACCCACTTCCGCTGCACGGGGCACCGTTCCGACCCTAAGGGTTCCACAACTGCCCCAACAATTATATTTGGTTATTCTTTCCTATTGCCGTCACTTGGTAATTTTTGAGGTGTTAAAATCTCAACAACTAGTATTAGGAGCAAGTTAGTGGAGATTTGTATTAAGTGAGAGTAATGTGTGGAGAGAGTGCCAAAGATGTTGACAAATTTGATGGAACTGACTTTCATATTTGGAGAATGCAAATTACAGATTATTTATATATAAGGGAACTAGAAGTACCCTTTGAAGGTGTGGTTCTAGCAGACATGAGTCGAACAGATTGGGAGAAGCTTGATAAAAATACTTTAGCGGTGGTCCGACTCACACTTGCTAAGAGTGTGAGTGCATATGTCATAAATGAGATTTTAACAACCGAACTTATGAGTACTCTATTAGATATGTATGAGAAGCAAAATTCTTTTGATCTGTATTTTTTTTTCTTCAAAATAATGTAACTTCGTTATATGATTTTCACACGTGTCACATTACTGTTAAATTTGGAGATAATATTTAATAAATAAATAATAAATTTGGAGGCCTACAGCATCATAGATGATAGGTGGCAGCACCACTTGAAAGAAACTCCATGCGGGCCCGGCAAAGCCCAACTTCCCAACGGTAGCTCAAAATTCAAATGAAACGCCTCAGTTAAATAAACAATAACGAAAATTCTCCCCCCAAGTCCAACGGTCAAATCCATTCAAACTCCCCAGTTAGTTTTATATTCTCATACTTATCATCTTTTCCACAGACACACTTGAGAAAATTCTTCGTAATTCAAAAATGGAATCATTCAACACGCCTTCAAAATCCACAATCCCAGATTTGACTTCCAAGGTCAGAGTCATCGTCCGGGTTCGCCCATTTCTTCTTCAAGGAATCGCCACGAAAAATGAAAACCCTAAGTCTTGTATTTCAGTTCTTGATCAAGATTCCAATTCTTGCAATGAAGTTTCTGTTTGTCTTAAAGATCCTTATACTATGTCGGTATTTTTTTCATTTTTTACACTGATTATTAAAAAAATTGTTTTAATTTTTCGGTTCTTGGCTTTAATTATTATTTTTTTTTTTCAGTCGAAGCGAGTGTTATCAACTGGACTCGATCTTTGACCAAGAAGATAAGAATGTGAGTAAGATATTTTACAGTGAAGTGCATCCTCTGATTCCAGGGATCTTTCATGGCTGCAACGCTACCGTTTTTGCATATGGGGCTACTGGGAGTGGAAAAACTTACACTATGCAGGTATGCTCTAAGAGACGGTAGCCATTTCTTTGTGTTGAAATTCTGTTCGATTTGGAGGAAAAATAGACAAGGGAAGTTTGAATTTTTGTTAGAAATGTAGTTCTCTTTGCTTGAAATTAGAGGAATTCACTTCTAATTGAGTCAAATGGCTGGTTTATTATAACTGTGGTTAATTTTGCGTACCCAATAAGGAGAAATTCAAGTGTCAGATTATAGTTTCATCTATTATATGGCAAATTTGAAATTTTTTTATAGCTGAATTATGAAAAATTCAACTCTTCTTGAATCATATAATTGGTCTTTTGCTGTGAACTTTATCTCTAAGTAGGGTTCATTTGGTATGGCTTCTTCAAATAGATCTTTAGGGTATGTTTGGGATTAATAGGCAGATGCTGTGAGTTGGGATCATTAACTGTTAAGCAGAAATGTGTGAGCGTGTGTGGTAATTATTAGCTTCCAAATGAAGCCGAGTGTTTACCAAGCACTTTAGCTGCCGTTCTTTTAAAATTAATCTGACGCTCAACAGCCCCAAAACATACTATTACACTAATAGAACTTCAGTAAGTAGATAAATTTATCCAGTGTACTATTGCTCTTCGCAATTAATAACAAGCATAGCTTCACTTTTTATTAGAATTCATTGTATATCAAGTAAAATAAATTTATACTGGTAAATATAATGTGGATGTTTTTGGTGTTACAGGGTAGTAATGAGATGCCAGGCCTAATGCCGTTGGCTATGTCCACAATTTTATCTATGTGCCAGAGCACGGGAAGCACAGCAGATATTTCATACTATGAAGTCTACATGGACAGGTGTTATGATCTTTTAGAAGTCAAAGCAAAGGAAATTTTAATTTTGGATGATAAGGATGGGCAAATACATCTCAAGGGACTGTCTCGAGTCCCCGTGAACTCGATGACAGAATTCCAAGAGGTATTCTCCCAAGGAATTCAAAGACGGAAAGTGGCACATACAGGACTGAATGATGTTTCTAGTAGGAGCCATGGTGTGCTTGTGATTTCTGTTTCTACTCTTCTAGGTGATGGTTCTAGGGCTTTATCTGGGAAGCTGAACCTTATAGATTTAGCAGGTTATTTCTGCTCCTGTTAAGCAGCTTAACTCACTCTTTTTGAATATCCAGTTGTTTCGTGCACATGTATTGCTTGTGGCCAGTATCTCTTATTTTTCGTATGGGTTTACCATTTTTAACAGGCAACGAAGATAATAGAAAGACCTGCAATGAAGGAATTCGTCTGCTCGAGAGTGCCAAGATCAATCAGTCATTGTTTGCATTGTCAAATGTGATTTATGCACTGAATAACAACAAACCCCGAGTGCCGTATAGAGAAAGCAAATTGACCCGTATATTGCAGGATTCTCTTGGAGGGACAAGCCGTGCTTTGATGGTTGCTTGTCTGGTAAGAATTTCTGTATTCGCTTGTGACCACTCGTATTTTCATGTCCGTCTACCATCAATAAATCTGATAGATTTCAATTCGTACACTTTTTTCATTAATAGAATCCTGGAGAATATCAAGAATCTGTTCATACCGTCAGCTTGGCTGCTAGATCACGCCGTATTTCAAACACTGTTCCTTCAGCTCAGAAAGTTGAGACTCCAATGGTTAAAATTGACATGGAAGCAAAATTGCGAGCTTGGCTTGAATCCAAAGGCAAGACAAAGAGTACACAGAGAATGGCGATACGTGGTTCTCCATTTGTGGGGAAAACTCCTACTTCTGTTAGCTCAGTCAAGAAAACCATTAATTACAGTTTCAGTAAAATCAAGTCTCCTACCAACCATGGCGCTTCTAATGTTGAAGACAGGTGTAGTGAAGAGAATAGTAAACTTCTTCTCTTCTAACCATATCATTTAGTTCCCATAACTTGTTTTTTTATTCCTATGCAGGGCTTTATCTGTTCCTTTCAGGACCTTATTTGTTGATGAAGATCTGGGTGATTCTTGCTTTGAAGTAAGTTCTAGAACTTGGTAAAGCATGCCTTGTTTATTACCCTTACCCCAGCACATCTATATATATCTTAAATAGATCTATGCTTAGGAAAAAAACATCCGTGATCAGATCTTCCATCACAATACAATTAGAATACAGAATGATGGATGATACTGCTGTAGAATATTAAATCTTATAACCTAGAAGATTTAAAGAGAATGCTTAGTATTATGAAGGATTGTTGTATAACAGCATATAAGATGAAAATTCAAGGCAATATGAGATTTTATGGATATTGAATTTATGATTCTCTGCAGAGTTGCCACACGGTTGCAAAAAATTCAGAAATGACAGTCAGTAATGATGGAATTGTATCAGAATCAACTAGACGCGTACCTGGTATGTTCATTTTATATGAGACATGTAGCAAATTTGGAGATTTAGGCATTGGAGAATCACATCGAATTGATTAGAACTTTTTCTAGTCATTTTATAGATTTTTCTGAGGTTTTTCATATGATCGCAGATGAGCCATCAGAAGAGAAGGCAACTTTTATGAATTATGTGTCTTCTTCACCAATATTTGAGAGCGAAGGTGCAACACAAAGTCCTCTTCGAAAAGCACTCTCCCCAATCAATTTGAATATAAATGCAAAGCCTCACGAGAAACTATCAGACACAGATCAACATTGCTCAGTACTTGAAACAAATTCCCCTAAAACACCTTTTACTGCAACTTGTGGATCCAACCAATTACTACTAATCGGCACTCCACTCGATAAATTCAGTGCACGGAGTACCAGTTTGAAGGTACATGGATAACAACCAAAAGCAAAATGTTTCTTTTAGACACTTTTTGTTGCTCTGATGTTCAAATTTTGATGTACACAGAGCTCTCTTATGCAAGAATACATTGATTTCTTGAATACAGCCCGCAGGTAAATCTGTTTCCGCAGCTGTTCTTTTGTCAATGTACATGTATTTTTATTAATGCAAGTTTTTAACTTGCACACTTGATTTATTATTATATTTGCAGAGAAGAGCTAATGGAACTAAAGGTATGCCATCTGATCAATTGTAACAATGCTGATAAATTAGTTTTTATTATATCCAATAAAATTTTATTCACCTTTTTTGAGTGTGATCCAGGGGATAGGACAGAAATTGGCAGATTACATATGTGAACTCAGAGAAACAAGCCCCTTAAAATCAGTAAGTAAAGTTTGTGAGATAAGAATTTCAAGTCATTTCAGCTTTTTATGCAGTAATGCTGAACAGAAAAATCTTTTTATTTGCAGCTGAGTGATTTAGAGAAGATAGGGCTCTCAACCAAGCAGGTAACCATTAATACACAATCTAAAGTTCCCTTTGTTTCATGAAAATTAACAATCTGCACAATAACTACTTTCAGGTTTACAACTTATTTAGTAAAGCTGCACAAGGGATTTTCATTGCTAGTTCCGCCCATGAAACTTTTTAGGTCGCACAACTTAGTGGATTGTTCGTGTTCATCTTCAGCAATCCTTATGATATGTATTTTCAAATGATAGTTTTAGATCGTGTGAGTTGATGTGAAATGGTCCAGAAATTTGACATTCCTGTATTCCTCATAGATTTAGAAGATTTGAATATGAAATTAATATGTTGTTAGTTTGTTACCTCTCCTGTCAAAAAATGAACTGAAAGAGAAACAATTTGAAATCAATTTTCAGATCAGAAGAAAGCAAGTATTTTTATAAAACATACATGAAACTCATAACTACTCTATATGCTCTAAATTTTGACAAGAAAGCCTGGAAGCATAAGCATTAAAAATGTTGCTTTTTATTTATAAAGATCCATAGCAGTTAAATAATTCCATAGCAGCATATCTCATATCCTCATTTATCACAGTTGCATGGGTTGCAGTTGCAGTTTGGTCCGCATTTGCAGCCGCCATTGGTGCATCCATCACCATTTCCATCTCCCTCATTCCTGCATAGATAATGCATCCCACAAAGTCACTCATTTTGCAAACAAATTCAAAGCAAATTACATATAAGTTTCTGGGTTACATACGCCTTCTCTAGCGAAACTTGGGGAACAAGACTCTCGAATGTAACATTCTTCTTGTCACTGCAATGTCACCAAATCATTATTAGCAAATGCAAATGTTTAAAAAATTAGAAATGAAAACAAACAAGCTACCCTTCACAGCAGAATTTGGGAGCCTGAGCAGGAACATTTCCACCGCAGCCAGCCATTTTCAGATTGATTATGGAAACTGAAAGTGTTTAATATGATCAGAGAACAGTCTTATGGATTCGAATTTATAGCGTGGGACGGCGCTCATCGACCGTACACGTGTCAAGATGTTAGAGATCATGTTTATCTTTAACTACCTTTAGCATATCTCAACCGTATTTGCCTCTCATCTCCTTTTATATCTGGATTTAACAGAACTGGGTCTTCCTTGTTTGGTGCATCTCTGGTGTTTTCTAGCTTTGTTTATTCACCGTCTGATTGAAGTTCATCATGATCAGAATTCATCAAATGGTGGAGATGGACTCATTGTAACGCACGGTTATTGATATCTTTAAGTTAAGGCCACAATTCTGCCAACCTTGTTATTCATTTTTCTTGTTATTTATCTAAGTAAACAGCTGTCCTTGTTCAATGTGACAAGAGACAAATTTTGTTACAAATTGTCGTTTTAAAATTACAAATGAAACTTGTTACTGCAAAAAAAAAAAGCATTGGTATTTGAGAAGTTATGAGTAGACCTGGCTAAGGTTCCGGAACCGGAACCGGACGGTTAGGGTTCCTACCCTAGCCGAACCGTTGGAACCGGTTTAAATTTTATAATATATATATATATATTTATTTTTTTTAGATAAGAATTTTATTTGTAATTTAATGTAATTATGTAATGTAATAAATTCAAATTCATAATTTTAAATTATATTGATTTATTAATCTCAATTTTTTATTTTCAATAAAGCAAAAAAAAAAATGGTTGGAACCGGAACCGAATAGTTCGGTTCCAGGTTCCGGTTCCACTTTTGTGTGGAACCGGAACCGGACGGTTCGGTTCCGGTTCGGAATTGAACCGAACCGCCGGCCGGGTCTAGTTATAAGTTTGTGCTTAGTTGTTAATTTGTTATCCATTTGATTACGAATTTGAATATGGAAATAGCTTTTTGTGGGGAAAAAACCCAGGAATAAAACTATAATTTTAGGAGTTTTAATCTCCAACTTAGCTATTGATGACTATTATTGAATGTCTTAAATACTTTATAATTTTCAATTGGATCCTTTGGGGCACACATTAGTGCTGATATGCATTTGTCATCTGTTAGGGACACTCGAGCAACAAGAGTATTGCTAATAACGTGACTACTGATACAGGAGTTGCAGAAAATGAGCCTGGTGTACAAGATATAACTTCAGCCCAAGCAGATGGAGGTCCAGCAATTCAAAAAGTCTATGTTAGAAGAAGCAAGATAGCAAAACGTGGGGATGCTGAGGTGGCAAATTAGTTATGCAATGATGAGAGAATAATTTGATGATTTGGGGGCTGTAGCAGAGTATATAAGGGGGAAACCAGGAGGCTGGTGTGTGTGTGTTTTTTTTATTAGTATTGTGTTGAAATTAACTGTGAGTGCACAGTGGGCTGTTATCAGCATTTTATCAGCATTTTGTATTCCTGAAAGTTGTAAGGAACGTTGCTTTTCTTTAATGAAGGCTATAGCCATTTTTCTCTCTTCTTTTCCAGTAAATGCTTGCTAAGAAATTATTGATTGCTTGTTGAATTCTCTCAAACATTCTGGAATTCTCGTTACCTTGAAGAATCAAATCTAACAAATTGGTCCGACATGCCGGATCCGGAAATGACCAATACCAGAATGGATAATAGAGTAGAGGGTTTGGAAAAAAATATGGAACAACTCACCACACAGATGCAAGGTGTCCAGGGGAATATAGAGGAGATTAAACAGAACTTAGACACTTTAGGAGAGCTGAGGGAGTTGGTGCTGAAAGTATTGAAGAACAAGGACCCAATAGGGGGAGAAGGGGAGTCATCGGTTCAAGGAGAAAAAAATACTCGCCAACAAGAGCCAGCACCAGACCCATTGGAACCTGGAAGTAGCGCTGAGCAACCTCAACGGCAGCCAGTCCCAAGGGTGGATCCGATAGAAGGAGGCGAATTTGGGGAAGATGAGGGCGTAAGAAAAATGATGCTGAAGAGAGTAGAACTTCCTTATTTTGATGGGAGCGACCCGGTTGGGTGGTTAGCCAGAGCCGAACAATTTTTTGAGGTGCATCATACAAGGACCGAGATGAAGGTACCATTATCAATGGTGAGTATGGAAGGTACGACACTTCACTAGTTCCGGTGGCTAAGAAAAAAGAATATAGATCTGACTTGGGAACAACTCACCAATGAAATGCTCCAAAGGTTTTGTGATATGAGCAGCGCAAATCCATATGAGTTTTTGGCATCCCCGAGACAAGATGGAACGGTGGAAGAATATGTAGAACAATTTGAGCGACTGGTGTCACATGTGGCCGAACTTCCAGAAGAACAATACTTGGGATACTTTCTGAATGGGTTGAAGGAAGATATCAAACGAAAGGTAAGGTTGTTTGAACCTCGAGGGGTGACCAGAGCCATGGAACTAGCTAAATTAATTGAAGCAGAGATGTTGGGTGATGCAAAAAAACAGAGGAATGAATGTCAGTTGGTTTCATGGGGACGAAGTGGTATAATGGGCCAAGGTGGGTGGGCTCAAGAAAAAGGGGGAATGAGCACTGTAGCTGGAACCAAATATCAAAACCAACTTGGCGGGCCGGGTACCAACGCAATTGGCCGATCCAGCATCAATCAAAATTCAGCCACCAATCTCCAATACCATTCGAACCAAAGTTCAACCTTCAACTACCCTAATACTCAAAGAACCATACCCACACAACAACGATTCTCTGGGGGAACTCCATTAAACACCAACAACCGCCAATTTACTAGTAGTAATTGTAGGGGTTTTAGGGGCTAAATCCGGTAACGCAGCGGAAGCGGTGGAAATCGTATTTTCCGATTTCAAAACTTTTTCTCGGATTAATTAAATAAACATATTTATTTAATATTCCAATAATCAAATTATGAAATAAAATTCAATAAATCATATTTAAGTGAATTTACCAAATTACCCTTACTTGGTATTTTTGTCCATTTTAATCCGAAATTGATCAAATCAATTTTGAATGATTCTAAATCATTTCTAAGATGAACTTAGCATGTTCAAAACATCAAAACACCAAAAGCAACCAAAACCCCAAATTTCTTCATCATGGCCGAATGCACCACATTGGTGCCATTTGGTGCACTTTGTCATTTCATGCTTCAAAACACATCAAGATGTAATCCAATCAACATGAAACTTTGTATGCATTACATACAAATCCAAATGCACAATATAATGAAAAGCCCCAAATTTGGATGAGGTCATGAACCCTAATTTTTCAATTTCATCAAATTGGACAAATTAGACCAAATAGTTTAAATCAATTACTTTAATCATCATTCTTCAATCCAATCCAAGTCTCAACACAATGAAACAACTCAAGATCAAATCTAGGTCATTTAAGAGTGGGTCAATAACTCTAGATTAGCAACATGGTTTCAAAAACCTTAAAAGAAAGCTTACAACTACAATAGTCACAATCTTCTTTCATCACACATGCTCAACACTTCCATCAAAACTTTCATCAACAAAAACACAACGAATAAAGAAAGAAATAATCTAAGAACATCATATGTTAAAGCCTAGATCATAAGGAACATTTTCCTTACTAATAGTAAGTTGAAGAAACTTACTAAAATCCAAGCTTTCTTGATTTTTCCTTTCTTTTCACAAGCTTTCTCTTTGTTTCTTCAATGGAGTTTTTCTTTGTAAAGTGTATTAGGTTAAGAATAAAATTAAATGAAAAACAATATATACTTGTATCAATTATGCCTTGGCCGAAAATCACCTAGCCAAATACAAGTCTTGTAATTTCATTTTCATTTCACTTTAATTTAGTCAACTTGCATAAATATCCAAATAACACATTATTAGATATTTAATTAAGTCAACAAAGGCAACTAATATCATTTACATCAAATATCCTAATGTAAGATATTTATATTTTAATTAATTTAATCATTTAACAATTAATTAATCAATTAATTAATCAAATACAAATATATTAAATATATGTATAATATTTACATTAAATATTAAAAACATATATTCATTTAGGATATAAGTCAAATAACTCATTTTGACTATTAATTAATGTGTATTTAAATTAATCAAGTATTAAATGTAAATATACAATAATTAGGCAAATGACTATCTACTCCCTTTAGCACGTATCTTGCGTTTAACCTTTAAACGACTTTATAAATAATCAATATTATTTATTAATGTTGCTCTAGTGCTCTACGAGTATGTTTCATTATTGAGACTCTCTAGATTCAGGTATATCCGTCACGAAATCAAATTTCATGTCCATAATCTATCCACCCGTAGATTATGACGATCACAGATAATCTCGCTGAACCATACAGGTCGAGGTCATGGAAAATATATAATTCCTTCGTCACAGGTATCCAGATTAATCCCAGAGATATAGATGTAAACGTCAAATCTCTACGGGGATCATCCAGTCGACTATTCCATTAGCAATCTCTAAAAGAATGTTTAGAACTAGCTTCTAAACTTTACCACGGGCCCATGGTTTTATCTGATTGCTAATCATATGGATTACCTATGCTATGGTACACAGAACTAACGGATCCTATCTTGATACACATAGGACACCCTGAGGATCTATCTACACCCAACGAACAGGCGGAGGTCTGATCTAAATAGACCGTTGACGTGACTGTCATCTAAGTGTAGAAGATGTCTCATGTGCCCACAATGACATCTCAAGTCTAAGAATCACAAGTGCTATTTAACCCGAGAAGATTCTTATTGACGCTGGTGTACCATCCATTAAGAATCTTCGGTGAGTCGTTCAGTGTTTATCCGCTATAAACACCTACACGTCTATACTAGTTTCCAAGACTAATGGTTCATTGAGAAACCATTGGAATCATATATTCCAGTATACGACATGTACTGGTCTCAACGGGTTTACTATACTGACCAAGTAGTGTAAACCTTGACCAGGAATAATCTGAGAATGACAACGTCATGATACTACTCAATGTCAGTTACGACGCTTTTGCAACAGTACCATGACTAATCATTCTAAGGTCATTACGTCTTTACCATTTAATAAGATAGATTATATTATAGAAACTGCATATATTATTCATAATAATAATGTTTTACAGAAGTATTCAAAAGAAATACAACCGGGAATTGGCGCTCTGAGCACCAACCCCAACAAAATCTCCCACTTGCTCTAGTGCCAATGTCGATTGTATCTAATACCCATCGACTCCACGTGTTTATCAAACAGCTTTGGAGGTATGGCCTTCGTCAGCGGGTCTGCTACATTATCTTCACTCGGTACCTTGCACACGATAATATCCCCCCGCGACACGATCTCTCGAATGATGTGGTACTTGCGTTCCACATGCTTCGACTTCTGATGCGCCCTCGGTTCCTTTGCTTATGCAATGGCTCCATTATTATCACAGTATAACGGAATCGCATCTCGATACTTGGGACAACTCCCAATTCTGTGATAAAGTTCTTTATCCACACAGCCTCTTTTGCAGCTTCAGAAGCTGCAATATATTCCGCCTCAGTGGTGGAATCAGCTGTCGATCCTGTTTGGAACTCTTCCAACAAACTGCACCTCCGTTAAGGGTAAAGACAAATCCAGATGTAGACTTTCTATCATCGGGATCCGATTGGAAATCGGAGTCTGTATACCCATTAACCTGCAGTTCGTTTCCTCCATAAATTATTAACTTATCCTTGGTACCTTTAAGATACTTTAGGATATGTTTAATGGCCATCCAATGGTCATTACCTGGATTGGACTGATATCAACTAGTTACGCTAACAGCGAAACTGATATCAGGCCTCGTACATAATATGGCATACATTATGCTACCCAAACACGAAGCATAAGGTTGGTTAGACATTCTAACCTTCTCATCTTCTTTTTGTGGACACATCTTCTTAGAAAGATGAATCCCATGTCTGAACGATATGTTTGCTGTCTTACAGTTACCAAAACTATATCGTTCCAAGATCTTATCTATGTACGTTGATTAGGATAACCCAATCACCCTCCTTTGTCTATCTCTATAGAGTTTTATCCCTAAAACATAGGAAGCTTCTCCCAGGTCCTTCATGGAGAAATTTTTACAGAGGTATGCTTTGACGCTTTGTAACATACCTAAATCATTCCCAATGATTAGGATGTCATCAACATATAGGATTAAAAATACGACCATGCTCCCACTGGCCTTCTGATACACACAGGATTCTTCCGAATTCTTGAGAAAACCAGACGATCTAATAATCTCGTCGAATCGAAGATTCCAACTTCGTGAAGCTTGTTTAAGTCCATAAATGGACTTCTTAAGCTTACATATCATACCTGAGTTTTCGCTGGACGCAAAACCTTCCGGCTGTTCCATATAGATTTCTTCATCAAGAAATCCATTAGAGAAAAGCCGTTTTGACATCCATTTGCCAAATCTCGTAGTCATGATACGCAGCTATAGAAAGCAAAATCCGGATAGACTTAAGCATTGCTACTGGTGAAAAAGTTTCATCGTAGTCGACGCCAGGTCGCTGCGTGTAACCTTTTTGCTACCAGTCGGGCCTTGTAAGTTTCAACCTTACTGTCAGGCCCGCGCCTCCTCTTGTAAACCCATTTACAACCGATAGGAACAATTCATTCGGGAAGCGGAACCAAGTCCCAAACTTGATTCTCATTCATTGAGTCTATCTCGGATTTCATGGCACTTTGCCATTTCACGGAGTCGATGTCCAACATCGATTCTCTATAGGTGAAAGGATCTGTCTCTTCAACTAAGAGAACATCCAGACTCTTTTCTTGTATCAAATACAAGCGTTCAGGAGGTCTAGATACCCTTTCCGACCTATGGAGTGTGTGTGTTGAAGGTCCTTCATCTACTTGAACTTCAGGTTCCTCCGTTGGTTCGTTGTTTTCAGGTTGGACTTCATCAAGCTCAACCTGTCTATGATTACCACCTTCTGACAAAAATTCTACTTCTAGAAATTTTGCGAAGCGAGCTACGAACACATTTCGATGCTCGGTATCATAGAACAGATATCCCCTCGTATTCGAAGGATATCCAACAAACCTAAACTTTTACCCTCGAGGCGAAAGCTTGTCTTGCTGAGTCACCCTGACATAGGCAGGACAACCCCAAACCTTAATATAATTAAGATTTGGTCTCCTACCGAACCATATCTGATACGGAGTCGTAGGAACAGCTTTTGAAGGAATCTTGTTCAAAAGATGTGCGGTTGTTAAGAGAGAGTAGCCCCATAAGTAATAGGGCAAATCTGTGAAACTCAACATCGATCGAACCATATCCAATAAAGTCCGATTTCTCCTCTCAGACACTCCATTGTGTTGTGGAGTACCTGGAGGAGTATATTGAGCGAGAATCCCATTCTCCTTCATATAATCCATGAACTCACCACTCATATATTCGCCGCCTCGATCTGATCGAAGGCATTTAATATATTTACCAGTTTGTTTTTCTACTTCATTTCAGAACTCTTTGAACTTTTCAAAGGTTTCCGATTTATGTCTCATCAAATAGATATAACCGTACCGTGACAGATCATCGGTAAAGGTAACAAAGTACGAATAACCACTGTGAGCAGTTTGACTTAGTGGACCACATACATCAGAATGTACGAGTTCCAGTAAGTTAATGGCACGGTGTCCAACACCAGAAAATGGGGCTTTGGTCATTTTACCCTGAATACAGGATTCACAAGTTGGATAGGATTCAATGGTAAGATCTGGTATCAAACCATTCCTAACCAATTGGGTAAGGCGTTTAACGCCAATGTGACCAAGTCTCATATGCCAAGTTCAGTATTATTAATTACAGGTAAACTACGTTTATTAACTCCAGTATTTAATATATCTTTTGAAGTTTGCAATGTATAATGACCATGCTGGTTTGGACAACAAAGGATCTGAATATTATTACTATCATATAAATATAAAGATCTGTTCTTAATATTAATACAAAAGCCTTCTGTATCCAATACAAAAAGTGATATAATATTAGCTACACATCCAGGTACAAAATGGCATTCATTTAACAAAAGTGTCCCATTCGGCAATGAGATCTCGCATACTCCCACTGCAAATGCATCCAAAGAGTCTCCACTCTGGAATCGTAACTGCATCTCCCCGGGC
>SKCR01023045.1:0-20350 GCA_019454045.1 Zanthoxylum bungeanum | reverse complement strand
TTTTACTCATTGGGAATGATGTAAAAATATTATCGGACATGAAAACCTGGCTAGCTAACCAATTCCAAATGAAATATTTGGGAGAGGCCAGTTTTGTACTTGGGATCGCAAGAAATGACTATTAGTTATGTCTCAGGCATCTTATATTGACAAGATCTTTGTGCGATTTGGGATGCAGAATTCTAAGAAAGACAATTTGCCTTATCGATATTGAATTCATTTGGCGAATGAACGATCTCCTAAAACACCTTAAGGAATTGAGGAAAATAGACATATTTTATATGACTCAGCAGTTGGTAGTCTCATGTATGCTATGTTATGCACGAGATCAGACATCTACTTTATAATGGGATTAGTCAATAGGTTTCAGTTTAACCTAGGATTAGATCATTCGGTGGCTGTGAAACATATTCTCAGGTATCTTTAGAGAACGAGAAATTATATGCTTGAATATTCTGGTGAGGATATGATCCTAATGTGATATACAGACTCTGATTTTCAGACGGATATCGATTCTAGGAAATCAATATTTGGATCAGTGTTTATCATATGTGGTGGGGCCATTGAGTGGAGAAGCATAAAGAAATCTTGTATTGCTGACTCCACCATGGAGGCTGAGTATGTAACAGCTTGTGCAGCTAAGGAAGCAGGCTGGCTCCGAAAGTTCTTGAGAGATCTGGAAGTTATTCTAGATATAGATAAACCACTCACACTTTATTGTGATAATAGTGGTGCAATAGCGAATTTCAAAGAACTAAGAAGCCACAAGAAGGGAAAGCATATAAAGAGAATATCATCTCATCACAGAGATAATGCAAAATATCATCTCATCACAGAGATAATGCAATGAGGAGACCAGTCTGTCATAAATATTACATCCGTAAAAAACCTGGATGATCCATTTACAAAGACTTTGTCGGTCAAAGTGTTTGAAGGTAACTTAGATGGTTCAGGATTACGTGACATGTCCCATTTGCTTTAGGGCAAGTGGGAGATTGTTGGGATATATGCCCTAGAGCTTCATGTAATGTAAATGGAATTATATGTTATGAAATAATAAAATGCATTATTCATTTATCAAAGTGTTTGTTTAATATCGCATATTATAAATTATCTTGTTTACCCTTAATTAATCATGTGCCTTCAAACTTAGTGTATACGTGTCATACACAAGAGGATTTAATTCTGAAGTTAGTAATCTAAAATAGTCCATAGAAAGCAAAAAAATGGATGCTTTGTTTGCAATTTATCTATAACTGCGGTCCATTCTATAATTGTATGGCGACTTTGATCCGGGATCGTCCATGTGGTGACATGAGAATGAAGGAACCTTATATGATGTGATCATATAGGACTGGACCCAAATATAAAAGAGTTTATTATAATATCCATTAAATAAAGAAATTCATTTCAATCTACTAGATGGTAATATATGGATTGATCTCCTGCATGACAGGCTATGTCATTTGATTTACAAAGGTAAGGTTGGTGTAGCAATCCCGACCAATAGCTACGTACTTTGGGGACATGGTTTGGTGTGTAGCTGTGGATACTTTATATAGATATGGAGTTCACTCCTTCTTGCAAGAAGTAAATGAGTATCTTCCTTAAGGGTTGATTCGGTACTTGAACGATTAGAGCGCTCAATTCTTTCTATTGCGAATAGAAAGATTAACATTTATAATGGTTATGAATAAATCATTCATTAGAGAATCAATGGTACTTAAGGTAAAAATAATTAGAGGGGTATAACATATATTTTGACCCGGCTCTAATTAAGAGATACTCGTGAATGGCCAATCTATATGTAATGACTATATCGATGGATAGCGACGTAGTTCAGCTTATATTATCTATATGCGACAACAAGAGTGCAGCTTCGAATTTTTAGTGGAATAACCCGAAGTTAATAATTCAGAATATTTAATTAAAATTTTAATTAATATTTTGGGATTATTAGAGCTCGAAACCGTATGTCCATTTGATCCTCGTGCTAGCTCGATATACTGTAGCAGATTAAATATAATAGGATAGTTCAATTATAGACTCTCTCACACACACACACACACACACGCATATATATATATATATATATATATATATATATATATATTATTAATAATTTTTGTCACACTTGAAACTATATATTAATTTTAATATATGATTTTTTGTAATAAATGATTGTTAGGGTTGGTGCTCTAAACGTCAATTTCTCTTGTATTTCCTTATAGATACTTGTATAAATATTTTATTATGAATAAAATAAACAGTTTCTATAATATGAATTCTTTTATTATATGGTAAAGACGTAAATGACCATAGAATGATTAGTTATGATACTATTGCAAAAGCGTCGCAACTGACATTGAGTTGTATCGTAACAACATCTTTCTTGAATAGTTCATTATCAAGGTTTACATTACTTGGTCAGTTAAGTAAACCCGCTGAGACTGATACATGTCGTATACTGGAATCTTGAATTCCAATGGTTTCTCAATTAACCATGAGTCTTGGAGACTTGTATAGATATGTAGGTGTTTATATCGGATAAACACTGAACGACTCATCAAAGATTCTTAAGAGATGGTACACCAACGTCAATAAGAATCTTCTCGGGTCGAGTGAGCATAATGATCCTTCGACTTGAGATACCACCGTGGATGTATGAGGTATCCTCCACACTTTAATGGCAGTCACATCACCAATCTATTTAGATCAAACCTCCGCTTGTTCGTTGGGTGTGGACTGATCCTCAGGACATCTGTGTGTATCAAGATAAGGATCTGTCAGTTCTGTGTATAGAACATAGGAATCCATTATGGAATTAGTATTTGTTAAATTCATGGGCCTGTGGTACACAGTAGAAGTGAGTTCTAAGTGTTATTGAGAAATTACTAATAAACACGTCGACGAGATTATACCTATAGAGATTTGACGTTTATATCTATATCTCTGGAATAATCTAGATACCCGTGATAGAGGGATTATACGTATGCAGTAACCTTAACTTGTATGATTCAGCTAGTTTATCTGTGGTCGTCATAATTTACGGGTGGGTAGATTATGGATACGAAATTAGATTTCATGAAGGATATGCCTGAATCTAGAGAGTCTCACTAATGAAACATACTCGTAGAGCACTAGGGCAACCTTTATAAATAATATTGATTATTTATAAATTGTTTAACGGTTAAACGAAAGATACATGCTTAAATGGTTATTCGGCCGTTTTCTAGTTAGTGTGTATTTAGATTAAATACTTGATTTTATTAAATACACATTAATTATTTGTCAAATAAAGGATTTGACATATGTTCCAAATATATGTATTATGGAATATTTAAAGTAAATGTGATACATGTAATTAAATATTTGTATTTAGTAATTATTTAAATATTTAAATATTAAATAATTAGGATAATTATATACATTTATCTTTATCATTATTATGCTTTTAAATGGCAAAATATGATTGGTGCACATGTATTTTACTTTAAGAAAATGATAGTCAAATTGAATTTGTTTTCTTTAAATTTTGATTTAGAAATTGAAAAATTCAAATTACCATTTTGCCCATGGAATTCGGCCAACCCTAGGTATAAAAGATATCATTGTTCATTTTCTTCATTTGATAAGCTAAGTTTCCAAAATATTACTAAAAGAAAGTTGAGAGAATAAAGGAAAAGAGAAGGAAGAAGATTTGAAGAAATCTAAAACTTTGTAAGTTTTTTCCATTCTTTTTAACTAGAAAAATGTAAGAAAAATATTTCTAGGGTTTCAAGCTACTACATATGATGTTTGATAGTTTCTCTGCTCTTTTAAATTTGTAATATGATGGTTGGAAACTTGTATGAAAGATGTAAGCATGTAGGTTATCAAACAAAGCTTATAAAGTGTTATTAAGCTCTCTTTTGGTCATTAGATGACTTGGTTGCCATTATAGAGTTGTTAGGCCACTCAATGATGGCCTAAAATTATTCTTGAGTTATTTCATGGTGGTGAGAATTGTTTGGTATTGTAGAGATTAGATTAAGTGTTGGATTATATTAATTTGGTGTATTTAGTTCAATTTATTGAATTTTAAAATTAGGGTTTAAACCCTTTCAAAATTTGGGGCTTTTCATATATGTGTTGTGTAACGATGTATATATGATGTACATTTAATTTGGTGTTGATTGGATTTGATCTTGACTTGTTTTGAACAAGATTGGACTTAAATAATCAAAATTGAAACCTTATGGCCTTCACAGTAATTTGAAGAAAATAAGGTATTTTCGGTTGCTAATGTATTTTGATGTGTAGGACATGTTAAAATCATTTTGGTATTGATTTGGAATCACTCAAAATTATATTTGACAATTTAGGGGTTTTTCGGTAATATTGAAAAATTCTTAATTTTTGGGTAAAAATCTATTTTGTTGAGTTTTCGGCATTCCTCTGCGTTACCTGTACTGATTGCCTAAAACCCCAACAGAAAATGGTATCAGAGCGAGTCTGATTCTAGGCCCATGATATGATTAGCCCTTAAAATTCAATGTTTAATCTATTCTTTGCTTTATGCATGCTTGTGTTATTTAATTTGATTAAATATTGTGTATTATTTAAAGGTAATATGTATTGGATGAATGTTTCTTATTCCGTCTTGTCAATACGGTTCATGGATATTTGTCTATGACTGCATCCGAGAACGTGCCAAAGCAGTGAGGGTGTAGCCGATAGAAATTTATCTATACCGGATGTATATGTAATACTAGGTAAATTCAAGCGAAAGCGGAAATTCTGAACGTGCCAAAGTGTCAGAACTACGCAAGTATCTTCAATTTATCATTGACAAGTTTAACCTTGGTATGACTCATTGTGAACGTGCCAAACCGGATGTCAAGAGTCAATAGTGAGTGATTGACAATGAGTTGTCTACCTAATGAATATATGTAGGCGAGAACGTGCCAAAGCTGTGAGCTGAAATATATTCATGGGATCCACCTTTCATTATTGTATTTAATTTGATTAATTATTTGTTTGCATTCTATTTGGGGATTACAGTATTGCATGTAATAGTGGGAGGGACGATTTTAGATTAAAAATTCATGATCTATTTATGCTTTGTTTATTTTATATTATATGAAATGATTTTTGTCTGCTAATCATTTTTAGATATCTATATAATAGATTTACGATTGCGGCACCTATAACTAATCCTTTTGCTCGTATACTTAATACGTACAAGCTTGAAGGTGCCCAAATTTTGCAGATTGGGACTTGGATCTAAAGATTATCCTTGGGTCTGAGAAACTAGAATATGTGTTAGAAGGTATGTTGTCACTTGCCATATCAGATGATGCATCCCAAGAGGAACATGAGACTCTCCAGAGGTGGAGAGATGATGATAGAAGGGTCAAATCATATATTCTTAGTTCCTTGGCACCAGAGCTTAAAAGGCAATACTTTGGTTTGCCTGACGCATATACTATGATGATGCGACTTCGGGAGTCCTTTATGAACCAAGAACAGGTCTCGGTTCTTAAAATTTCGATGGAATTGTTTCATTCAAAACTTGAGGAGAGACAGGCTGTGAGTCCTCATGTGCTTCATCCGATTGATCTGATCGAACAGTTAAGGCGCTTTAACTTCCCTCTGAATGATACTTTGGGACGAAGTGTCATACTTGGATCACTCCTGACATCATATCGCCAATTTGTGACTTATTTAAGTATGAATAAGATTAGCTATTCTTATCAAAGTTGCATAAAATGCTACAAACTGCGGAGGAGGATTTACGGAAGGAAGTTCCAACTCGCCCTCCTAAACCTACTACTCTTCCTACTTCCTCCCAATCTAAACAGAAATGGAAGAAGAAGAAAGGAAAGAAAAAGAAGGGTTCAAATGTTCCACCACAAGGTAAGATAGCTAAACCCAAGAGAGCTGCCGAAGATAAATGCTACCATTGCAGCAAGATCGGCCTTTGGAAGAGGACTTGTCCTGATTACCTGACCCAGATCAGAAAAAAGATAGCATCTACTTCGGGTACATTTATTTTTCTTGTTATTGATATCTCTATAGCTTGTGAAGATATGAAAGCTAGTTGGATTTTAGATTATGCTTGTCCTGTTCACATTTGCAATTTGTTGCATGTGCTGAAGAAAAGTAGAAAGCTAAAGCCCAGAGAGATGCAGCTGCGTTTTGAGAGTGGTGACTTATTAGAACTCATACATTCTGATGTATGTGGTCCCATGAGTCAGACTGCTCACAATGGTATTTCATACTTTGTTACCTTTATCGATGATATGTCACAGTATGGTTATATTTATTTGATGAGACATAAATCGAAAACTTTTAAAAAGTTCAAAGAATTCTGTAACGAAATAGAAAAATAAACTGGTAAATATATTAAATGTCTTCGATCTGATCGAGACGGTGAATATATGAGTGGTGATTTCATTGACTATTTGAAGGAGAATGTGATTCTCTCTCAATATACTCTTCTGGGTACTCCACATCACAATATAGTAACCGAATGTAGAAATCAGACATTATTAGATATGGTCTGGTCTATGTTGAGTTTTACAGATTTGCGCTATTTTTTATGGAGATATTATCTCTTAATTGCTGCTCATCTTTTGAATAAGATTTCTTCCAAGGTTGTTCCTACAACTCCATATGAGATATGGACTGGCAGAAACCAAATCTTAATTATGTTAAGGTTTGGGGATGTCCTGTCTATGTCAGGATGCCACAGCAAAACAAGTTTTTGCCTCGTGGGCAAATTTTTAGGTTTGTTAGATATCCTTCGAATTCGAAAGTATTTTTTTTCTATGATACCGGGCATCGAAATGTATTCGTAGCTCGCTTCGTAAAATTTCTAGAAATAGAATTTTTTTTCCTGAATGAGGTAATTATAGACGGGTTGAACTTGATGAAGTACAACCTAGTAGTAACGAACCTATGGAGGAACCTGAGATTCAAGTAGATGAAAAACCTTCTTCACACATACTCTGTAGGTCTGAAAGGGTATCAAGACCTCCAGAACGTTTGTATTTGATACAAGAAAAGAGTCTTAATGTTCTCTTAGTTGAAGAGACTGATCATTTTACCTATGGAGAAATGATGTTGCACATCGACTCTGTGAAATGGCAAGAGGCCATAAAATCAGAGTTAGACTCTATGCATCAGAATCAAGTTTGGGACTTGGTTCCGCTTCCTGGAGGAATTGTTCCTATTGGTTGTAAATGGGTTTACAAAAGGAAGCGAGGGCCTGATGAAAAGGTTGAAACCTTTAAGGCCCGACTAGTAGCTAAAGGTTACACGCAACAACGTGGAATCGACTACGATGAAATATTTTCACCAGTTGCGATGCTAAAGTCTATTAGGATTTTTTTGTCTATTGATGCTTATAATGATTACGAGATTTGGAAAATGGATGTCAAAACGACTATTCTAAATGGATTTCTTGATGAAGAAATCTATATGGAACAACTAGAGGGTTTTGTATCCAGCGAGACCTCGGGCATGGTTTGTAAGCTTAAGAAGTCCATTTATGGACTAAAGCAAGCTTCACGGAGTTAGAATCTACGATTCAATGAGATAATCAGATTGTCTAGTTTTCTTAAGAATTCGCCAGAATCCTGTGTGTATAAGAAAGTCAGTGGGAGTTTGGTGGTATTCTTAGTTCTCTATGTTGATGACATCTTGATCATTGGGAATGATATCAGATGATGCAAGGCGTCAAAGCTTACCTCTGTAAGAATTTCTCCATGAAAGACCCGGGAGAAGCTTCTTTTATCTTAGGGATAAAGCTCTATAAAGATAGAGAAAGTAAGCTTATTGGGTTATCCCAGTCATTGTACATAGATAAATCTAAGAACGGTACAATTTTGGTAACTGTAAGACATCAAATATACCGTTCAGACATGGCATTCATCTTTTGAAGAAGATGTGTCTGTAAATAGAAGATGAGAAAATTAGAATGTCTAATCAGCCTTATGTTTCGTTTTTGGGTAGCATCATGTATGTCATGTTATGTACTAGGCCTGATATTAGCTACGCGGTTAGTGTAACCAGTAGATATCAGTCCAATCTAAGTAATGACCATTGGATGGCCGTTAAACATATCCTAAAGTTTCTTAAAGGTATTAAGGATAAGTTTTTGATTTATGGAGGAAATGAGCTGCAGGTTAATGGGTATACGGATTCAGATTTTCAATCTGACCCTGATGATAGAAAGTCTACATCGGGATTCTTGTTTACCCTTAACGGAGGTGCAATGAGTTGGAAAATTTCCAAATGGGGGTCGACAGTTGATTCCACCACAGAGGCGGTATATATTGCGACTTCGGAAGCTGCAAAAGTAGATGTTTGGGTTAGAAATTTTATCACAGAATTGGGAGTTGTCCCAAGTATCGAGAATCTGATTCCGTTATACTGTGATAATAATGGAGCCATTGCGCAAGCAAATGAACTAAGGACGCATCAGAAATCGAAGCATGTGGAACGAAAGTATCACATTATTCAAGAGATTGTATTGCGAGGGGACATTATCGTGTGCAAAGTTCGAGTGAAGATAATGTAGCAGATCTATTTACTAAGGCCATTCCTCCCAAGTTATTTGATAAACATGTGGAGTCGATAAGTATGAGATACAATCGATATTGGCACTAGAGCAAGTGGGAGATTTTGTTAGGGTTGGTGCTCTGAACGCCAATTTTTCTTGTATTTCCTTGTAAATACTTGTATAAATATTTTATTATGAACAAAATAAAAAGTTTCTATAATATGAATTCTTTTGTTATATGGTAAAGACGTAAATGACCATAGAATGATTGGTTATGATACTGTTACAAAAGCGTCGCAACTGACATTGAGTTATATCATAACAGCATCATTCTTGAATAGTTCCTGGTCAAGGTTTACATTACTTGATCAGTTAAGTAAACCCGCTGAGACTGGTACATGTCGTATACTGGAATCTTGAATTCCAATGGTTTCTCAATGAACCATGAGTCTTGGTACTTGTATAGATATGTAGGTGTTTATATCGGATAAACACTGAATGACTCATCGAAGATTCTTAAGAGATGGTACACCAACGTCAATAAGAATCTTCTCGGGTCGAGTGAGTATAGTGATCCTTTGACTTGAGATACCACCGTGGATGTATAAGGTATCCTCCACACTTTAATGGCAGTCACATCACCGATCTATTTAGATCAAACCTCCGTCTGTTCGTTGGGTGTGGACTGATCCTCAGGACATCCTGTGTGTATCAAGATAAGGATCTGTCAGTTCTGTGTATAGAACATAGGAATCCATTATGGAATTAGAAATTTGTTAAATCCATGAGCCTTTAGTACACTGTAGAAGTGAGTTCTAAGTGTTATTGAGAAATTTCTAATAGACACGTCGACGAGATTATACCTATAGAGATTTGACGTTTATATCTATATATCTGGAATAATCCGGATACCTGTGACGGAGGGATTATACGTATGCAGTGACCTCAATCTGTATGATTCAGCGAGTTTATCTGTGGTTGTCATAATTTACGGGTGGTAGATTATGGACATGAAATTGGATTTCGTGACGGATATGCCTGAATTTAGAGAGTCTCACTAATTAAACTTGAGTTTCCAGCATTCTGCTGCATTACCTGTACTGATTGCCTAAAACCCCAACAGAAAATGGTATCAGAGCGAGTATGATTTTTGTCCCATGATATGATTAGCCCTTAAAATTCAATGTTTAATCTATTTTTTGCTTTATGCATGCTTTTGTTATTTAATTTGATTAAATATTGTGTATAACATCTTTCACGGAAAATCCCTAATTAATAAGGTTTAAAGGTAATATGTATTGGATGAATGTTTCTTGGTCCGTCTTGTCAATAAGGTTCATGGATATTTGTTCTATGACTGTATCCGAGAACGTGCCAATGCAATGAGGGTGTAACCGATAGAAATTTATCTATACCATATGTATATGTTATACTAGGTAAATTCAAGCGAATGCGAAAATTCTGAACGTGCCAAAGCTGTCATAACTACGCAAGTATCTTCAATTTATCATTGACAAGTTTAACCTTGGTACGCCTCCTTGTGAACGTGCCAAACCTGTCACAAAGAGAAACGAGCAGGACCGGATGTCAGGAGTCTCTAGTGAGTGATTGACAATGAGTTGTCTACCTAATGAATATATGTAGGTGAGAACAACGTGCCAAAGCTGTGAGCTGAAATATATTCATGGGATCCACCTTTCACTATTGTATTTAATTTGATTAATTGTTTGTTTGCATTCTATTTGGGGATTACACTATTGCATGTAATAGTGGGAGGGGCATTTTTAGATTAAAAATCCATGATCTATTTATGCTTTATTTATTTTATATTATATGAAATTGTTTTGTTTGCTAACCGTTTTTTGCTTTCTATATGATAAATTTGAGATGGCGGCACCTATTATTAACCTTTTGCTCATGTACTTAATACGAACAAGCTTAACGGCGTCGAAAAATTTGCAGATTGGGACTTGGATTTAAGGATTGTCCTTGGGTCTGAGAAACTAGAATATGTTTTAGAATGTCTATTGCCACTTTTCATATTAGATGATGCATCACAAGAGGAACATGAGACTCTCCAGAGGTGGAGAGATGATGGTAGAAGGTTCAAATCATATATTCTCAATTCCTTGACCGGAGCTTAAAAGGAAATACTTTGGTTTGTCTGACGCATATACTATGATAATGCGACTTCGAGATTCCTTTATGAACCAAGAACATGTCTCGGTTCATAAAATTTCGATGGAATTCTTCCATTCAAAACTTGAGGAGAGACGGGGTGTGAGCCCTCATGTGCTTCATCTGATTGATCTGATCGAACAGTTAGTGCACTTTAACTTCCCTCTGACTGACACTTTGGGACGAAGTGTTATACTTGGGTCACTGCTGACATCATATCGCCAATTTATGATGTATTTCGATATGAATGAGATTAGCTGTTCTTATCAAGAGTTGCATAAAATGCTACAAACTGCGGAGGAGTATTTGAGGAATGGAGTTCCGACTCGCCCTCATAAACCCGCTGCTCTTCTTGCTTCCTCTCAATCTAAACAGAAAGGTAATTAGAAGAAAGGAAAGAAAAAACAGGGTTCAAATGTTCCACCAAAAGGTAAGCTAGCTAAACCCAAGAGAGCTGCCAAAGATAAATGCCACCATTGCAGCAAGATCGACCATTGGAAGAGGAACTGTCCTGATTACCTGGCCTAGATCAGAAAAAAAACATATACTTCAGGAACATTTATTTTTCCTGTTATTGATATCTCTATAACTTGTGAAGCTATAACATCTAGTTGGATTTTAGATTCTGCATGTCCTGTTCACATTTGCAATTCGTTGCAGGTGCTCAAGGAAAGTTGAAAGCTAAAGCCCAAAGAGATGCAATTGCGTTTTGGGAGTGGTGACTCTATGGATGCGGTTTTAATGGGAGTATGCGAGATCCTTGTAGGGGTTTTTAGGGGCTGAATCCGGTAACGCAGCGGAAGCGGTGGAAAATCGTATTTTCCGATTTCAAAAATTTTTCTCGGATTAATTAAATAAACATATTTATTTAACATTCCAATAATCAAATTATGAAATAAAATTCAATAAATCATATTTAGGTGAATTTACCAAATTACCCTTACTTGGTATTTTTGTCCATTTTAGTCCGAAATTGATCAAATCAATTTTGAATGATTCTAAATCATTTATAAGATGAACTTAGCATGTTCAAAACATCAAAACACCAAAGCAACCAAAATCCCCAAATTTACTTCATTTGGCCGAGAGCCTCACTAAGGTTCCAAGTTGTGCACTTTGTCATTTCATGCTTCAAAACACATCAAGATGTAATCCAATCAACATGAAACTTTATATGCATCATATAAACATCCAAATACACAACATATATGAAAATCCCTAAATTTGGAATTGGTCTTAAACCCTAATATTTCAAATTCTTCAAAATGAACAAATTAGACCAAATATTTTAAATCAATTACTTTAATTATCATTCTTCCATCCAATCCAAGTCTCAACACAATGAAACAACTCAAGATCAAATCTAGGTCATTTAAGAGTGGGTCAATAACTCTAGATTAGCAACATGATTTCCAAAACCTTAAAAGAATAGTTATAACTACAATAGTTATAAGCTTTCTTCATCATACATGCTCAACACTTTCAATAAAATTTCCATCATAAAAAACACAAGAAATAAAGAAAAGAACAACTTAAGAACATCACAAGATGTTGCCTAGATCCTAAGGAACAATTTCCTTTCTAATAGTAAGTTTGAAAAACTTACAAAATCCAAGCTTTTCTTTGGTTTCTTCTTTTCTTCCTCACTTGCTTTCTTTGTTTTCTTTAATGGAGTTTCTTGTAAAGTGTATTAGGTTAACCAAATGAAAAGAAAATGAAAACAATATATACTTGTGAAAAAAGCCCTTGACCGAATTCAACAAGTATTAATATATCAAATTTTCATTTCATTTTCATTTCAAATTCATTTGTTATCTTAATACAAATATCTAAAACAACTTTATAGATATTTATTTAAGTCAACAATGGCAACTAACATAATTTACTTAATATATCCTAATGTAAGATATTATATTTTAATTAATTTAATCATTTAACAATTAAATAATTAATTAATTAATCAAATACAAATATATTAAATATATGTATAATATTTACATTAAATATTAAAAAACATATATTCATTTAGGATATAAGTCAAATAACTCATTTTGACTATTAATTAATATGTATTTAAATTAATCAAGTATTAAATGTAAATACACAATAATTAGGCAAATGACTATCTAGTCCCTTTAGCACGTATCTTGCGTTTAACCTTTAAATGACTTTATAAATAATCAATATTATTTATTAATGTTGCTCTAGTGCTCTACGAGTATGTTTCATTATTGAGACTCTCTAGATTCAAGTATATCCGTCACGAAATCCAATTTCGTGTCCATAATCTATCCACCCGTAGATTATGACGATCACGGATAATCTCGCTGAATCATACAGGTCGAGGTCATGGCAAATGTATAATTCCTCCGTCACAGGTATCCGAATAAATCCCAGAGATACAGATGTAAACGTCAAATCTCTATGGGGATTATCCAGTCGACTATTCCATTAGCAATCTCTAAAAGAATATTTAGAACTAGCTTCTAAACTTTACCACGGGCCCATGGTTTTATCTGATTGCTAATCATATGGACTACCTATGCTCTGATACACAGAACTGACGGATCCTATCTTGATACACATAGGACACCCTGATGATCTATCTACACCCAACGAACAGGCGGAGGTCTGATCTAAATAGATCGGTGACGTGACTGCCATCTAAGTGTAGAAGATGTCTCATGTGCCCACAATGGCATCTCAAGTCTAAGAATCACAAGTGCTACTCAACCCGAGAAGATTCTTATTGACGCTGGTGTACCATCCATTAAGAATCTTCGGTGAGTAATTCAGTGTTTATCCGCTATAAACACCTACACGTCTATACTAGTCTCCAAGACTAATGGTTCATTGAGAAATCATTGGAATCATATATTCCAGTATACGACATGTACCGGTCTCAACGGGTTTACTTTACTGACCAAGTAGTGTAAACCTTGACCAGGAACAGTCTGAGAATGACAACGTCATGATACTACTCAATGTCAGTTGCGACGCTTTTGCAACAGTACCATGACTAATCATTCTAAAGTCATTACGTCTTTACCATTTAATAAGACAGATTATATTATAGAAACTGCATATATTATTCATAATAATATGGTTTTACAGAAGTATTCAAAAGAAATACAACCGGGAATTGGCGCTCTGAGCACCAACCCCAACAAAATCTCTCACTTGCTCTAGTGCCAATATCGATTGTATCTAATACCCATCGACTCCACATGTTTATCAAACAACTTCGGAGGTATGGCCTTCGTCAGCGGGTCTGCTACATTATCTTCACTCGGTACCTTGCACACGACAATATCCCCTCGCGACACGATCTCTCGAATGATGTGGTACTTGCGTTCCACATGCTTTGACTTCTGATACGCCCTCGGTTCCTTTGCTTGCGCAATGGCTCCAGTATTATCACAGTATAACGGAATCGCATTCTCGATACTTGGGACAACTCCCAATTCTGTGATAAAGTTCTTTATCCACACAACCTCTTTTGCAGCTTCAGAAGCTGCAATATATTCCGCCTCAGTGGTGGAATCAGCTGTCGATCCCTGTTTGGAACTCTTCCAACAAACTGCACCTCCGTTAAGAATAAAGATAAATCCAGATGTAGACTTTCTATCATCGGGATCCGATTGAAAATCGGAGTCTGTATACCCATTAACCTGCAGTTCGTTTCCTCAATAAATAATCAACTTATCCTTAGTACCTTTAAGATACTTTAGGATATGTTTAATGGCCATCCAATGGTCATTACCTGGATTGGACTGATATCTACTTGTTACGCTAACAGCGAAACTGATATCAGGCCTCGTACATAACATGGCATACATTATGCTACCCAAACACGAAGCATAAGGTTGGTTAGACATTCTAACTTTCTCATCTTCTGTTTGTAGACACATCTTCTTAGAAAGATGAATCACATGTCTGAACGGTATGTTTGCTGTCTTACAGTTACCAAAAATATACCGTTCCAAGATCTTATCTACGTACGTTGATTGGGATAACCCAATCAGCCTCCTTTGTCTAACTCTATAGAGTTTTATCCTAAAACATATGAAGCTTCTCCCAGGTCCTTCATGGAGAAATTCTTACAGAGGTACGCTTTCACGCTTTGTAACATACCTAATCATTCCCAATGATTAGGATGTCATCAACATATAGGACTAAAAATACGACCATGCTCCCACTGGCCTTCTGATACACACAGGATTCTTCCGAATTCTTGAGAAAACCAGACGATCTAATAATCTCGTCGAATCGAAGATTCCAACTTCGTGAAGCTTGTTTAAGTCCATAAATGGACTTCTTAAGCTTACATACCATACCCGAGTTTTCGCTGGACGCAAAACCTTTCGGCTGTTCCATATAGATTTCTTCATCAAGAAATCCATTTAGAAAAGCCGTTTTGACATCCATTTGCCAAATCTCGTAGTCATGATACGCAGCTATAGAAAGCAAAATCCGGATAGACTTAAGCATTGCTACTGGTGAAAAAGTTTCATCGTAGTCGACGCCAGGTCGCTGCGTGTAACCTTTTTCTACCAGTCAGGCTTTGTAAGTTTCAACCTTACTGTCAGGCCCGCGCTTCCTCTTGTAAACCCATTTACAACCGATAGGAACAATTCCTTCAGGAAGCGGAACCAAGTCCCAAACTTGATTCTCATGCATTGAGTCTATCTCGGATTTCATGGCACTTTGCCATTTCACGGAGTCGATGTCCAACATCGATTCTCTATAGGTGAAAGGATCTGTCTCTTCAACTAAGAGAACATCCAGACTCTTTTCTTGTATCAAATACAAGCGTTCAGGAGGTCTAGATACCCTTTCGACCTACGGAGTGTGTGTGTTGAAGGTCCCTTCATCTACTTGAACTTCGGGTTCCTCCGTTGGTTCGTTGTTTTCAGGTTGGACTTCATCAAGTTCAACCTGTCTATGATTACCACCTTCTGACAAAAATTCTACTTCTAGAAATTTTGCGAAGCGAGCTACGAACACATTGCGATGCTCGGTGTCATAGAACAGATATCCCCTCGTATTCGAAGGATATCCGACAAACCTAAACTTTTGCCCTCGAGGTGAAAGCTTATCTTGCTGAGTCACCCTGACATAGGCAGGACAACCCCAAACTTTAATATAATTAAGATTTGGTCTCCTACCGAACCATATCTGATACGGAGTCGTAGGAACAGCTTTTGAAGGAATCTTGTTCAAAAGATGTGCGGCTGTTAAGGAAAGTTAAAAGCTAAAGCCCAGAGAGATGCAATTGCGTTTTGGGAGTGGTGACTCTATGGATGCGGTTGTAATGGGAGTATGCGATATCCCCTCGTCCAGTGGGAGACTTTTATTGCACGGCTACTATTTTGTTCCAGGATGTGTAGCGAATATTATATCACTTTTTGTATTAGATACATAAGGATATCGTGTAAATTTTAAGAATTGTTCCTTATATTTATATGAGAGAAATAATGTCCAGATCCTTGAGTGTCCAAATGAGCACTGTCATTACATATTGCATATTTCTCGAGATATTTTTGAATATTGGGATTAATAAACGTAAATTATCTGAAATAAATAATACTAAACTCTGGCATATAAGGTTAGGTCATATAGGCATTTGACGCTTAACCCAGTTGGTTAGAAATGGTTTGATTCAGGTGATGAGTGGTAAAACTATCACTATTTCCCACTCATTAACTTAATATTTTATATAGTTTCTTGAGTTTTGTGAATATTTTGATGTGTTTTGTGTTATTTTGTAGATAAATAAAGTTTCAGGACATTTTGGAGGTGATTTGAAGCAAAACTGTGAAATTTGGTGAAATTTGGCAAAAATGGTATTTTGGTAATTTTGGGCGTCCCGACACAAAGGGTATTTTGGTAATTTTGGGCATCCCAACACCAAAATAAAGTTTCAGGACATTCTAGAGGTGATTTGGAGCAAAACTGTGAAATTTGGTGAAATTTGGCAAAAAAGGTATTTTGGTAATTTTGGGCGTCCCGACACCGAGGGTATTTTGGTAATTGCACCACATGCCATGTGTCAAAAAGTCAACGAGCCATTTTTTTTAGCCACCATGCCACGTGTCGAAAATTCAGCGATCCAAAAAAAAAATAATAAAAAATAAAAATCAGAAAAATAATAATAAAAAATTAGATTTTTTTGCCTATAAATAGATTTTGAATTTCTTAGTTTCAATGTATCTCATCCTCTGAAATCCTTATAAATAAAGGAGAGTTCTTCTTATTTTCTTCTTATATTCAGTTTTATTTACGCTTTGTAGTAGTGTTTCTATCCATCTATGAGTGGGTAACTTCTCTATGCTGAGGTAATAAGGTAATACTTTTACTTTTGCTATTTAGATTAATAACCCTTAAAATATAATATATAAACTATTTAAAACCTGACTTAATAAAGGATACTGCCATTCTGGATGGTTGGTTATTCAATTTAGATTGGTTAAACCTGACTTAATGAGGATACCGCCATACTGGACGGTTGGTTTAAGTTTATATTTTTGTTCCGCCTTATGGCTGGTATATTTGAAATTGACTTAATCAGGATACCGCCATTCTGGACGGTTAGTTTAAAATATCACAAGATTATATATTATTTTATGGGAGATATCTAAATAGTAAATAGTAGAAGTTAATTCTTTTTACCTTAGCATTTTATTTATTTTTCTGCATTTACTTTTTAGTAATTTTTATGTTTTTTTTTATTTGTACTAATTATGTGTTATAACTAAGTTAGTTTTATAGGTTGTGATGAAATCTAATATCACCGGTTTATAAGAGGTTATTTTATAATTTGAGTAATTTAAGGGTTTACTTATTAAGTCTTAAATGCTTCTTGTTGTTTGATCACCAATAAGATTAATGTGGTAAATCTAAAATGAACTAGACATAGGGATTTTAGGTTCAACCTTTGACTTAATAGCCCACGATCTTCCTTGAGGATAGATAACCTTTTAATAGATTTCCTCACAGGATAGACATATACCTGTTGGGCAGAGGTAGCCATAATTAGAACTTAAACTTAATGAATCCAGATAATTTGGTTGACATAGACATATGGTTCAATTTGATTAAACTGGGTATTTGTGTCTGACCATCGACAGATGCTTTCACATAAATTCATGTTCCAGGTTCGTAAACTGATTTATTACACAAACTTAAAATAATCACTTCATCTTTTAAAAGATATTAGAATGATTCACAACCCTAGATCTTTGAGTCTTTTATTTTCCTTAGTATTTTCTTTTATCTTTTATCTTTTTATTTATTTAGCAAATCTACAAATCAAATCATTCAAGCAATCAATTCCCTTCTCCCTCAATTAGATATTTGTAATAAATAGTATCAACAATTAATAACAATAGTAGGAATTAAGTCCTCGTGGGATCGATATTTTTATACTACTTGAACGATACGTGCGCTTGCGTTATACGTGTGTGTTTACGCCGGTCAAGTTTTTGGCACCGTTGCCGGGGACTTCTTTATCTTTTATTATTAGTTTAGAGGTTAAATACGTTACTTGTATCTAATTTTATTTTTACTTATTGTTTTCGTTTTATTGTGTTTCAGGTTATCAGAATCTTAATGAGACGAACCAGAAGCTTTGAACTACGACCGCTTGACCCAGAAATTGAAAGAACCATCAGACAGTTGAGAAGGGAAAGGAGACAAGGCCAAGAAGCAATTGTTAACATTGAACCTGAACCTTTGGAGGTTGCACCACCAATTCCCATTCGAGACAGAACCATTCCGGTGGTAGATGGCCTCATTTCATGTATTGTACTTCCTCCCTTACCAGCAAATGCAGGCGACATCAAAACTTGCATTTAGATGATTCAGCAATCAGTACAATTTGGGGGAAAAGCAACTGAAGAACCTAATACCCACATCAGCAACTTCCTGGAAGTTTGCGGCACTTTCAATTACAACCGAGAAGCTGTTGAAGCATTGAGACTGCGTATTTTTCCATACTCCTTGAAAGACAGAGCTAAAGCTTGGCTACATTCACTTCCAGCAAGTTCCATCAGAACTTGGAACACTTTAGCCACCAAATTTCTTGCAAAGTACTTTCCACCAGCCAGAACTGGAAAACTGAGGAATGACATCACATCATTTGTACAACAAGAATCAGAAACTCTCTACGAAGCTTGGGAAATGTACAAAGATTTGCTCCGGAAATGTCCTCACCATGAGATTCCAAAATGGCTTCAAGTCCAAACATTCTATAATGGACTTTCTGGAATAATGAGAACCACAATTGATGCTGCTGCTGGAGGAGCATTAATGGCAAAGGAGAAGAACAAGCCTGAGACCTAATCGAAGAAATGGCCAACAACAATTCATTGTGGCCAATAGAAATGAGCATGATTCAACGAATTGCTGGAATTTATGAAGTTGGAGCCAATACAGCAGTCAGTGCAAAACTAGATCAGATATGCAAATTCATGGAGACTATCGGCATGCAAAACAACATTGGAACCACAAATTCACCATATGGAGAAGCACCAGAATAAAATCAACTTGAAGAAACAGTGAATTATGTCAACAATTTCAACAGACAGGGGAACAATCCATATTTCAGCACCTACAATCCAGGGTGGAGGAATCATCCCAATTTCTCATGGAGCAACAATTCAGGCAAAAGAACTATCCACCACCTGGATTCCAGCAACAGAACAAAACCCAGGAGTTTGAAAAAGACCCAGAAATAAAAGATTGGATTGCAGAGATGTTCAAAAAGCAACAAGCAGCATATGATGCTATGTTTCAAAGCCAATCTGCTTCCATCAAAGCACTGGAGAATCAAATTGGACAACTCCTATCCATGGAGTTACAGACCACCAGGAAATCTTCCCAGCAATACAGAACCAAATCCAAGGAACCGAGGGAAGGAGCAATGCCAAGCTATCACTTTGAAAAGTGGTACTGAAATCAACAAAGATGTTGGAATCAAAGCAACCATCGAAGATGTTCCAAAAGAAGCAGAGAAACAGATGGAGGAGAAAGAAGCTAAGGAAAAAGAACAGATCACTCCACCTCCACTTTTTCCTCAGTGTCTTCAGAAAAGCAAATTGGACAAGCAGTTTGCTCGATTCTTGGAGGTTTTCAAAAAGCTACACATCAACATCCCTTTTGCAGAAGCTTTGGAACAAATGCCCAGCTATACTAAATTCATGAAAGATATTCTTTCACGAAAACAGAGATTGGGAGATTATGAGACTGTAGCATTATCAGAAGAATGCAGCGCCATCATTCAGAGAAAACTTCCCCCAAAGTTGAAGGATCCTGGAAGTTTCACCATTCCTTGCATCATTGGAGAACATAACTTCGGTAAGGCTTTATGTGATTTAGGTGTAAGTGTTAATTTAATGCATTTTTCTATTTACAGGAAACTGCAAATTGGAGAAGCAATGCCTACTTCAGTTTCACTACAACTTGCTGATCAAACACTTGCATTTCCGAGAGGAGTCGTTGAAGATGTGCTAGTCAAAGTTGATAAACTCATTCTCCCAGCAGATTTCATTATCCTTGACATGGATGAAGACAAAGATGTTACAATCATCCTTGGGAGACCACTCTTAGCAACAGGTCGAACTG
>SKCR01023044.1:0-20317 GCA_019454045.1 Zanthoxylum bungeanum | reverse complement strand
TCAGACCTCCGCCTGTTCGTTGGGTGTAGATAGATCCTCAGGGTGTCCTATGTGTATCAAGATAGGATCCGTCAGTTCTGTGTACCAGAGCATAGGTAGTCCATATGATTAGCAATCAGATAAAACCATGGGCCCGTAAAGTTTAGAAGCTAGTTCTAAACATTCTTTTGAGATTGCTCATAGAATAGTCGACTGGATAGTCCCGATAGAGATTTGACGTTTACATCTATATCTCTGGGATTTATCCGGATACCTGTGACGGAGGAATTATACATTTGCCATGACCTCGACCTGTATGGTTCAGCGAGATTATCCGTGATCGTCATAATCTACGGGTGGATAGATTATGGACACGAAATTGATTTCGTGACGGATATACCTGAATCTAGAGGTCTCAATAATGAAACATACTCGTAGAGCACTAGAGCAACATAATAAATAATATTGATTATTTATAAAGTCGTTTAATGGTTAAACGCAAGATACATGCTAAAGAGACTAGATAGTCATTTGCTTAATTATTGTGTATTTACATTTAATATTTGATTAATTTAAATACAAATTAATTAATAGTCAAAATGAGTTATTTGACTTATTTCCTAAATGAATATATGTTTTTTAATATTTAATGTAAATATTATACATATATTTAATATATTTGTATTTGATTAATTAATTAATTATTTAATTGTTAAATGATTAAATTAATTAAAATATAAATATCTTACATTAGGATATTTAAAGTTAATGATGTTAGTTGCTTTTGTTGACTTAGATAAATATCTAATAAGGTGTTTAATAGATATTTATGCAAGTTGATGACATTAATTTGAAATGAAAAATGAAATTACCAAACTTGAATTTCATTTGATGAAATTCGGCCAAGGCTATTTGGTTGAGGTATAAATTGTTTTTCATTTCATGATACACTTAACCTAATACACTTTATCAAAATAAACTCCATTGAAGAAAGGCAAAGGAAGCTTGAGAAAAGAAAGACAAAATCAAAGATAGCTTGGAATTTAGTAAGTTTTTCCAACTTACTATTAGAGGGGAATATGTTCCTTAGGTTCAAGGCTTCACATGTGATGTTCTCAGATTATTTCTTTCTTTATTTCTTTGTGTTTTGTTGGTGGAAGTTTGATAGAAGTGTTGAGCATGTATGGTGAAGGAAACTTGTGACTATTGTAGTTGTAAGGATTCTTTTAAGGTTTATGAAACCATGTTGCTAATCTAGAGTTATTGACCCACTCTTAAATGACCTAGATTTTATCTTGAGTTGTTTCATTGTGTTGAGACTTGGATTGGATGGAAGAATGATGATTGAAGTAATTGATTTAATGTATTTGGTCTAATTTGTCCAATTTGAGGAATTGAAAAATTAGGGTTTTTAACTAATTCCAAATTTGGGGGTTTTCATATATGTTGAGAATTTGGGTGTGTATATGATGCATGCAAAGTTTCATGTTGATTGGATTTCATTTGGATGAGTTTTGAAGCATGAAATGACCAAATGGTCAACTTGGGCACCAAATGGTGCATTCGGCCAAGATAAAGAAAATTGGGGATTTTGGTTGCTTTGGTGTTTGATGTTTTGAACATCATAAGTTCATCTTAGAAATGATTTAGAATCATTCAAAATTGATTGGATCAATTTCGGACTAAAACGGACAAAAATACAAAGCAAGGGTATTTCGGTAAATTCACTTAAAATTGTTTTATTGAATTTATTTTCATAATTTGATTATTGGAATATTAAATAAATATGTTTATTTAATTTATCCGAGAAAAAGTTTTGAAATCTGAAAAATTGGATTTTCACCGCTTCCGCTGCGTTACCGGACTAACCCCCTAAATAACCCCTTCATAGAGATCTACCTAGTTAATTATCATACAATTTGTTGGCCAAAGTCAAGATTGTGTGATATTTAACGGGATCCTAGCCCACTAGGAACGCGCGGTTCCGAGTACTCGACAGAGGGTTAGAGGCTCGCCGAAAAATAGTGGGAGGCAAGAATTGAATTTGCAATACTCGTTCAATTACTCGCCACACGCGCTCATTTAAATTATTTCGTCGTTAGATTAAATGTTAGTTGGACTAATATTTAAATTGTTGTTTTAATAACAGTTATACTGTATTATAGTTGATTATATATAATTGGATTTTATTAATCAATATATTTGAATTAATTAATTTCAGTTTACAGTTGATTTTATAATTGGATTAAAGTAATCAATGTAATTGATGTTAATTAATTTAGATTATATTTGATTATATAGTTGGACTATTATAATCATTATAATAAATAGTACCACAAATCGTTGATTAAATAGTTGGACTATTAGAATCAAGATATAAATGAAAGATTAGTGTTTAAGACATAATCCTGGGTGAAAATGTATTTAAACGACTTTAATTTTCAAATTGGGAATAAATTTCAGGATGGTCCTGGAAAAATAATAAGTTATTTTATTTGATAAAAATATATTAAGCCTAAGCCCGGAGTTAAGCAAATAAGTGGAACATGATATTTGGAATATTCATGTAATGATAACTTTAGTGCTTAATCCATAATACTTGTCATATAGAATCCTTAATTTCTTCATCAGAACTAATGATTAGATTCTTAAAGTATGATATTGAAATTGAAGGATATTCAATAGATTAGATCTTAGAAGTACTTTTAAAATTGCAATAAATAATTCTTGGAGAATTAATGACTATTCTCAAGGAGACAAAGTCAAAGTTTGCAATTAGGCAAGTAGTGCAAGACACACCTTACTACAATATTCTAGAAACCCGAGGCTTGGCCAAATGATACCGGAATATTGAAAATGGCAAAGGCAAAATCATTATAATCTTCTAGGAAGATAAGATGACATATCCCAATGAGGAATTGAAGACGAGCAAGGCTCTGACTTAAAAAAAATGATTATCATAATTATGTTCACAGCTAGTATTAAAATTAGATTTTAAATACTTAGTGTGGTACATAAAGTATATATATTGATGTTCAGAATCTGTTTTGAACAGGAAACTGACTTCGATTGAGATTTATCTGCAAATTGGAAATGGGACGAAAGTCGTTGTTTTAACCGTAGATACCTAAGTTTAGGAACTACCCTCGGGTGTGTACCTAAAATTGGAAACTGTTATAATGTAACTAGTTTGACTAGAAATATTATCTCTATATCGCGTATAACCCGTTGCGAGAGTACATTTATATTCTAGAACACTAAAGTGTTTCATTATATAAAGATGATATTGAGATAAACACATTAGATGTGAATAACAAAATTTATATTTTGAATATAAATAATATCTCAAATATATAACATGACAATTAAATAGCTCAAACTGATTTGATCAGTTAAGAAACTTAATTGTGGCATAGTTGTCAAGGACACTATCAAACAAGACTTGTATATCTGCACTTTTGAAGAGCAGGTACCAGGACTAATTTGATTCCATTCAAATAAAGTCTACGAATCTAGTTTATTGGGCAAAGTGCCTAAAACACATTTACTTGGTAAAAGTGTAAGTGCCACTGATCTGTTAGCCCTAGTTCATAGTGAAGCAAGTGGGCCCATGTCTAGCTAGGCTAGATATGGATATGAATATTTCGTGACCTTTACGGATGTGGCATCACGTATGGTTATGTGTTTCTTTTGAAACACAAATCGGAAACTTTCAAGTTTCAACACGAAATAGACAAACAGATCGGCTAAAGTATGAAACTGTCACGGTAAGACCGTAATGGAAAATACTTAAGCAATAAGTTTCTAGTATATTTGAAAGAGTATAGTATTCTTTCAAATGAGGACTCCTCCCGAAACACGTCAGTTTGACGGTGTGTCCGAACAGGATTAACCGAATTTTGTTAGACATGATAAGGTTAATCACGAGTCGCTCTGAGCTACCATTTCCTTCAACGGATACGCTAAACAGTGCAAGAACTTATTTAGAATAAGGTTCCATAAAAGTCTGTTTGACAGATAACATATTAGATATGAATGGAAAAAGAAACCGGGTTTTACATTCCTGTTAGATTTGGGATGCTAGGCATAAGTTTGGATGATACCAAACAAGAACCCAAATTGGATAAGTGCCAAATGTAGGTCATCCTAGGGATACCATAAGTATTGTACTTATACATCTCACCTGAGAATAATTAGATTGTTGCTCACCATGCAGTTTTCCTAAGAGGAATACCGATATGCAGTGGTAAGTGGGAGGATAGTATAACTCGATGAAAATCGGAGTAATACTGTTCAAGGCACTGAATCCTAATGGAACACAAATAGTTCATCAATGATGAAACCATTACTATTAATCTTCGAATACACAAGAACCGCGTAAGTCGGAGAGAGTCAGAAAACAACCTGGGGTATGAGTTTCTGATCTAACCTCATAAAGATGTCCATCTTATTGAGGAATACCAACTGACTACGTATGTGGAAGTGATACAAGGTATCGACTCCCTATTATGGCAAAGTGCCAGATAATCCAAAATGGATTCCATGTATATCAACCAGTTTGGATACTAGTTGATGTACCGCAAGGCATTATGCCTAATGGTACTATAAGTCTTCAAGGAAGACGTACATGGATGGCAACATACCAACGTACAAAGCTAGGCTTGTAGCGTAAAAGTATCGTTATCAACATTGTGTTGATTACGATTCAACCTTTTACCTGTTGCCATGGTAAATTCATTTGGATAATGCTTGTTATTTGATCCATGTTTGGATTGAAGCAAGCATTAGGTTCTTGGAACTATCGTTTTGATATAATCATAATGATTTATGATTTAATTCAAAAACGAAAAGATTCTTGTGTATATAAGAGGGTTAGTGGGAGCGCACTGACAGTGGCTGTCCTATAAAATAATGATAATAATATAAGTCATTTCATGGAAATGATATCCCCATAAAATAACTATCGGCGAAAGCTTGGCTTTCGAAATACTCTCCGAGAAAGCGTACATTGAAAAATGTATGCGACTTGGTGTCTCATACGCTTTGAGCATATGGATTCACAAACAGGCCAATCTGAGTGATAGTCACTGGATTGATGTTAATAACATCCGTTAGTATCTTAGAGAACTAAGGATGCTGTCTTAGTCTATGGAGAAGGAGAACTTGAAGTGACTAGGGTCACTGTAGCAAGTTTCCTATAACCGATAAAGACGACTAAAAGTCGCAACGGTACTATACAGTTTGAATAACGGTACAGTGAGCTGGAAATCTTCCAAGCAAGATATTGTTACCGAATAAAAAACAAATGCGGGTTAATTGCAGCAGCTGAAGCAGAAATAGAAGCCATTTGGGTCAATAACAAATCTAATTAGATTAGATATAGTTCTGTTAGCGGCTGAGCTAGGCGTCAGCACAGGCTAAAGAATTAATGGTCTCATCAACGATCCAGATACATACTTTGATATTCATCTGATTCGTTCGGATCATACATCGTGGCGATGTGATGATCGAATAAATCGCATCAAGATGATAATCATGGAAATCCGCCGACGAAAGCATTTCTCAGCAATTTGAGCCAACGGTACATAGTTCGGGTGTCAGAGACTCGAGTGACTGGCTATAGGCCAAGTGGGAGATTGTTGGACAATTATGACCCATAGCGTCACTATTTGTACAGATCACGGTGTTGTTGTACAAATTAACTATGTGACAAAGGAGATTGCACTCTTATCATTTGTGATTAGATCACCTAGATATATAAATGATGAGAGGTCCCTATGATTTGTTCCTGGACAGAGAATGATATGAGACAGTATCAGTCCACGAAGGATAAATCATTAAATATCCCTAGTCAGAGTATTATCGAGTTGGACACCGATAAATACGTAAAAGACTAGTATTACACTTGTGCGCGTTTGTGAAGGCACAACGACATAGTTCTCATATATTTGGGTATAGGATACTCATGCAAGTGTAATAGGAGGTTGTGTTTTACTGATGGTACGGGTAACAGCTTCGTTCTGGATAGACCCCCTGAGGAATCCCATTGGTAGTATGACTATGTGTCTATGGAAGTCTACAATCAGGGTATGTGTAATTGGTCTTAACCTGAGACTTGCACCGCTAATACATACGACAATCAATATACTTTAGTTGAGGTCGTCCAGGGCTTTAACCGGTTCTGTGTACGTCGTTGCTGGGTATATTGAGAATCGTAGTGTGTTGGGTGTGATGTCAAGACGGAAGTATCACTCCAGTCATATGGAGATGATGGTCACATAGGATACGGAACTCGTTCTCTGAAATGCTCGAGCTATCGGGATATTATGACAAGGTCATGAATATCCGATTATAGAGACTAGTTACCAGACATCTGATATGTGCTTCGTACAGGGCAGACACAATTCCAGCCCCAGGCCTAGCACGTGAACATCCGATACTGGACAGAAATACGTAATACTTCGGTATACTACGCTTGATATAGATCACAAATTCCTATAAGGATATTTCCGGAGAATTGGGTAGGCATGGCGCTTTGCTAGAAGCCAACCTTGTCTTGTAAATCGGTACAAACGTAGTACGAGGTACTTACGTGTTCAGATAGTCCGACGACCGTATTTACTTCCAACATATCCGGGGATCTCATGGGTCGCTTCCCGAAGATTCATCGATGATGTATGACTCGCACTTTAATTAATCTGGGATTAATTAGAAGAGAGAGAAAATTAATCTGGGATTAATTGCGGAGATATTTTATCTGGGATAAAATACTAATTAAAGAGAGAGAACGATTAATTTGGAATTAATCGATAAAATAATATATTCGATATATTATACAAAATTAGATTTCGACGCGGAATTAAAATTAGATTTTAATTCGGGCGAACGAATTAATTTAGAATTAATTCGTTAGCGATGTGAATAGTGATTTCGCTAGGCGTAATCATTTAATTACGACGCGACGGAAAATTCGTTAATTTGGAATTAGCGAACCCGAGCCCGGGATTATTTGTGAGCGCATTCATATTTCAAATTCGAGTGCGGCACGCAAGTCAAATCGAGCGTCAAATCACAAGTCACATCAAGCGTCAAATCAAATGTCACTTTAAGTGATGTGACAAGTTGTCACTTGATTTGAGTGATTGATGTGGTAGTTGAAAAGCTTTAAATGCTCTTTTGCTTTTTGACTTTTGTTTTTGGTAAATGTAAATGATTTTGTATTTGATTTTATTTTTGGAAAATAAAATAAATATATAAGTAAAAACAATTTACCTTTTCTCTCTCCATTCACGGTTTTGGAGGAAACCCTTTTCCCTCTTCTTTCTCTCTTCCCTTCTCTCGGCTTTGAGCCAAATCTCTCCCAAAAATTCTGGTTAGACCGAATTTGAAGAAGAATGAGAAGTGCTAGCACACCTTGGGTTATATTATGGTGATAGAGAAACGAATTTATGAGCTTGGAATCGTTTTGGAAGCTTGAAGCTTGGAGCATCAATGGTGTTCATCCATGGCCGAATTTTTGAGGTTCAAAGAGGAGCAAAAATGTGCAGCCCACTGCTTTGGGAGCTCATTGCCGTGACCTTGATGAGGAGGAAAAGACTTGTGCTTTTGATGCATCAAATCCAATCACTGTGAGTATATGTTTCCGTCATTATTCCTTTGATGTATTCATGCGTTTTTGTGCTTGATTTTGATGATTCTTGGGACCTTATAAGAACTCTACACCTTGACCAGCACATCCTCAACTACGCCTCTTGGAAATACGAGCGTTCTATCAGTAAGTTGTATAGAGACTGAAGTGGGCATTGTTTCTCCAATCTGTAATTTCTTGAAAATAAAAAAGGCATCAAGTTAACACTTGCACCTAAATCACATAAATCCCTACCAAAGTTATGTTCTCCTGTTATGCAGGGAATGGTGAAACTGTCAGGATCTTTCAACTTTGGGGGAAACTTCCTCTGAATGATGGCACTGCATTCTTCTGTCAATGCTACTGTCTCGTAATCTCCCAATTTCCGTTTTCGTGAAAGAATGTCTTTCATGAATTTTACATAGCTGGGCATTTGTTCCAAGGCTTCTGCAAAAGGAATGTTGATGTGCAGCCTTTTGAACACCTCCAGGAATCGAGCAAACTGCTTGTCCAGTTTGTTTTTCTGAAGTCACTGTGGAAAATGTGGAGGTGGATTGATCTGATCTTTTTCTTTTTCTTTTGCTTCTTTTTCCTCCATCTGTGGAACTGCATCTTTTGGAACTTCCTCAATTGTTGCCTTGATTCCAACATCTTTGTTGATCTCAGTACCGCTTTTTAACATGATCTCATGACATTGCTCATTTCCCATGTTCCTTGGATTTGGCTCTGTGTTGCTAGGAAAAGTACATGGCGGTCTATAACTCTGAGCATTGGCCAGTTGTCCAATTTGATTCTCTAGTGCTTTGATGGAAGCAGATTGGCTTTGAAATATAGAATCGTACTTTTTTAACTGAGCCAGCACTTCTGCTATTCCTGGTTCATTTGCATGTTCCTTGCCTTTGTCTATTGCTGGATCCATATGGTGGATAGTCTTTTGCCCTGAATTGTTGCTCCTGAAAAATGGGATGATTCCTCCACCCTGGGTTTAGGTGTTGGAATATGGATTGTTCCACTGTCTATTGAAATTGTTTGACATAAATTCCCGTCTCTTCAAGTTGGTATTGGTTCCGGTGCTCCTCCATATGGTGAACTTGTGAAGCTAGTGTAAGAGTCTCATGAATTTGCAAAAATTATCGATCCACTTGGCATTGCCTGCTGTAATTGGCTCAACTTTTAATAAATTCGAGAAACTATAAAAAAATATTAATTAAAAGGGGCGGTAAATATTGAAATATTTCCGCTCATCAGTATCTCAAGTAAAAGAATCATTATGCTACTCAATCCGAGAGATTCCTATTGACGTTGGTGTCAGCTGTTAGACAGTAATGACCCATAGCGTCACTATTTTGTAAATGATATTGTATTATTGTACAAAATTAACTATGTAGTAATGAAATTGCCTTTTACCGTTTTGTAATTTATTTACTTTGAATATAAATGGTAAAAGTCCCTATGATTAGTTCCGGATTGTGATGATATGAGACAGTATCAATCCATAAAGGTTTAATCATTAAATATCCCTAGTCGTAGTATTATCGAGACTGGACATCGATAATGCGGAATAGACTAGTACTGCACTCGTGCATGTTGTGAGGGCACAACGGCATAGTTCTCATATATTTAAGTATAGGATACTTATGCAAGTGCGGTAGGAGGTTGTGTTTTACCGATGGTACGGAAAACAGCTTCGCTCTGGATAGACCCCGCGGAATCCCATTGGTAGTATGTCTGCGTGTCTATGGGAGTCCGCTTCAGGGTAGGTGCATATGATCTTAACCTGAGACTTGCATCGCTAGTACTTACGACAATCGGTAAACTTTAGTTTTGGTGGTCCAGGGCTTTAACGGGTTCTGTGTACATCTCTTCTCTGGGTTTATCGAGAATCGTAGTGTATTGGATGTGATGTCAAGATGGAAGTATCACTTCAGACATATGGAGATGATGATCGCGAGGGATTCAGAACTAGTACTCTATAATGGTTGCAACCATCGGGATAATATGACTAGGTCAGGATTATCCGATTCAAAGAGACTGGTTGCTTGACATCCGATATGTGTTTCGTACGGGGCAGACACTTATCCAGCCCCAGCCCTAGCATGTGATCATCCGATACTGGTTCGATATACACTATACTACGGTATACTACGCCTGTTATAGATCTAATATTCCAGTAAGAATATTTCTAGAGAATTGGGTAGGCATGGCGTTTTGCTAGAGGCTAACCTTGTCTTGTAAATCGGTAAAAACGTAGTACTTGGTACGTACGTGTTCGGATAGTTCGACAACCGGATTTACTGCCAACATATCTAGAGGTCTCTTGGGTCGCTTCCCGAAGATTCACCGATGACGTATGATTCAAACTCGATTAATCTTGGATTAATTACGGAGAGACTTTATCTTGGATAAAGTACTGTATAAAGAGAGAGAACGATTAATTTAGAATTAATCGTAAAATTATTATATTCGATATAATAATCGGAATTCGATTTCGACGCGAAATTAAAATTAGATTTTAATTCGGGCAAACGAATTAATTTAGAATTAATTCGTTAGCGACGTAAATAATAATTTCGCTAGGCGCAATTATTTATTTAAATTCGATTTAATTAACGTCGCGACGTAAGCTCGATATTTCGGAAATATCGAACCCGAACGCGTGAGTGCACGTGGGCCCACTTTCATTTGGAAACGTGTGGGGCCCACATGACACACTTGTCATTATTTGTATTTTTTAATCAAGATGCAATGCATGAAGATAGTGTACAAAGCACTCAAGGGTAATGCATGGAAATTGAGTGTTAGACACTCTAAGTCTTTGCATGGCTTGTGTTATATTTATATTATTATTTAATATAATTATGGCATAAATATAAATTGATTTTTGAAACACAAAATCATTCTTCTCTCTCCCTCTCTTGACCGAAACAGTGAACAGTTTTGGCTCTCCTTCTTCTTCCATTTTCTTAAGAACTTTGTGAGAAAGTGTACAAGTTTGGAACTTTATACATAAGTTTGGCTAGCAACATCAAGGGATCATACAAGGTGATATGGGAAACTCATCTTAGAGCTTGGAAGGATCAAATTCAAGCTTGGAGCTTCTCTTCACTGTTGGGCGAATTCTTCACTGCACAAAGGAGTATTTTGCTTCATCCATTGCATCCACATTTGGTTTTTGTGAGTATTGTTTCCGCCATTTCCGCCATTACTTCAATCTAATTCATTCTTATATATATCTTGCTTGGTTTTTGATCTTGGGACATGGTTATTAGATTTCCAACAATGGTATCATTGAGCCTAAAAATGCATGCAAATATATTAGGATGTTATTTGGGAAAATTGTTTGAAGCATGATTTGATGAGTTTGCTTGATTGAATATGCTTAGATGTATGTTAAAATGGATTATACATCATCAATTTCATGGAAAATAAATTGGATTAATTTTTCCAACCCAAAGTGGCTTGGCCGAATACATGCAAGCATGAGGACTAGATGATTTTTTAATTTTAAGACATTGGATGACTTGAAATAATATGGAGATGATATTTGTGACTTGATTGGATTGAAAACGAAATCGGAACCATATTGTCCACCTTGGCCGAATGCTTGATGACATATTAGGGACTTGATTTTTTGATTAAATAATGTTGGACATGTATTTAAGATAAAAAAATGATTAATGATTAATTTGATATTTTGGAAATATTGATTTAAAGGATTAATCATGAACATACACTTTAATTAATTAAGTTATAAAATTTGGAATTTTAAAATTTAGTTAATTGGGCTTAAATTGGAATTGGGCCTAAAACTATTATATTTGGTCATAAATGGGCTTGGTTGGGCCAAGTAGATTTGGACCATTTGGATTGGATCCAAAATGGGCCTAAATCACACCATTTAAGTCCAAATGTAATAAATGGGCTTTTATGTTTAATTGGGCCTTATGGGCTTGATATTGGTTTTATGGCAAATGAGGGTGATTCCTTATTGGGCTTGGAAATTGGGTTTGACCCACATTGACCAAGGCCCAAGCCTAATGAAATCAATAGAAAGCCCATCGGACTTTAATTAAACGGACATTAGATGTTAGTTGGGCTTTGAGACCCAATAGAACTAGATTTGGAATCTAAGTTATAAAAGCACAATAAAAGTGTATATATAATTTAGAATTAAATAATAGGATTAGTATTGAATACGACTTAAATTGGATTTAACGAGTAGTTCGATATAATTCGTGAATTCATACCATATGTATTTATTCTCAAAACGAGTTGGACTCGCGCAAATGCAAACAATTGTTTGAACATTGTATTGTCACCTAATTAAAGACTAATTAATTGGATTTGATTGGTTGTATAACATGCCTTGAATGAATGAATGAATGTGGATGTGTTGTATGAATAGTGCATATCGGATGGATATTAGAAGGGAAGGGTAATTTTAGAAATTATTGTAAATTTGGAATTTATAAATTGGACCTGCGTGTCCAGCCTTATCTCTTTATCTCTATGTATTCTCTTCTCACCTAATTCCCCTCAATGTAAATGAGGTTTCTCTTATTGTATTATGTAATTGGGTAGAAGGAGAATAGTGCTAGCGGGGAGAGGAAAGGGAGTGATTTGTTCTAGGAACAAGTTGTTTATATATCCATCCGTATATCACTATTACTTTACTTTATGCACTTTATGATGTTTTAGAAGCATGCTTAAGGGTGTATGATGAGACCTAACAAAGATAAATTAATTGGTTGCCAATTACGCGAAAAATCCCTCAAACAATATTAAGCGATTTTCCTTCCGTTGAATGATTCTTTCTCAAGATCCGAAATTGGCATTGGTTTGTTGGCCAAAGTCAAGACCTTTGTCAATTGAGGATGTGTTTGAATCATGAGAGTTTTGTTACACATCGGTGTCCTGTCCAAGTTGTGATTTGTTGGCCAAAGTCAAGATCACTTCTTGTCCATCGACATTGATTACGAAACTTTCCTTGTCAATGGGTCCCGCTTAACTGGAATCATTAGGTTTGTTGTGCCAAAGCCAAGGCTTAGTTGATTCAGAGGAAATGGTTAGGAAAATGTATTGGATACATTGACGTATGTATTAGATATATATGTTTCGGACTTGGATGTCCACCTACCGGATCTAGGAATTGGATGGGATCCAATTGATCTTCGAGATCTACCTAGTTAAATATCATACAACTTGTTGGCCAAAGTCAAGGTTGTGTGTTATTTAACGGGATCCTAGCCCACTAGGAAATTGGATTTCCCGAGTACTCAACAGAGGGTTAGAGACTTGTAGAAAATAGTGGGAGGCTAGTATTGAGTTTGCAATTTCATTCAGATACTTAGCTTTACGCGCTTACAAAAATTTATTTCGTCAATTTTTTAACATTAGTTGGACTAATAAAATGTTATTTTTTTTGTAACAGTTTGACTGTACCCATTTTATCGTTAACTAGATAGTTGGACTATCGTAGTTAAGATGGCTAGCAAGGTAAATGTCCGTGACATCATCATGGGTGACAATGTCTTTAAGGGGACAAACTTTGCTGATTGGGAAATGAACCTAAGGATAGTCCTTGGGGCGGAGAGGATACTGTATACGATTCAGAGACCTCTCGGGCCTAAGCCACTGAGCCACTTGAGCTGGAGTTATGGAAAACTCACAGTGATGATTGTGACACGGCTCAGTCGATCATGCTTGCTTCAATGACTCAACACTTTCGTCGCCAAAATAGGGACTTGGATCCTTATAATATGATGGCAAGATTGCAAGATCTTCACCGCACTAATAAGCGGATGGCGAGGTACGAGTTGGTGAAGAGGATCTTTCGCACCCGTATGACTGATGGTAGTTCTGTTGAGGTCCATGGGACTCAAATGATAGCCGATATTGATGAACTGGCTTGTATGGGTATAGTCTTGGAGTCTGAGCTGGCTATAGATGTACTTCTACAGTCACTACCCGATACTTGGAAACAGATTGTCATCAACTACAAACTGATGAATTCGGATGACACTCTTGGAGAGTTGTTGTCAATTCTCAAGGAGTCAGAGAAAGAACTTCTGAAAGGCAACAAGCGCGAGGCGCACTTTGCAACAACATCTCAAACGCCGAAAGCTGGGCTCAAGGCAACTGGGGGTGTTAAGAAGAAGAAGCATAAGAACAAAGGCAAGGCCAAGTCAACAAAGGCTTCTGGGAAGCCAAGGGACAAGTCTCAAGATGTTTGCCTGAAATGCGGCAAGAAAGGTCACTGGAAGCGTGACTGCCGCATGAACAAGGGACATAAGGAGGACATACAGGCGGGCAAGGCACCGGCCTCAGGTATGTTTGTTATTGAGATAAATATGACTACTTCAGTCTTAATAAAAATTGGATTTTTGATTCTGGCTGTGGTTCTCATATTTGTACTGATGTGCAGGATCTGCATGATAGCAGGAGACTGGCTTCGGGGGAGGTTGATCTACGAGTTGGAAATGGAACTTCTGTTGCTGTTTTGGCCGTAGGCACTTTTGTTTTGGAACTGCCCTCGGGGCATGTACTTAAACTTTTGAACTGTTATTATGTTCCTAGTTTAACTAAGAATATTATTTCTGTATCTTTGTTAACCCAGTGTGGGTACACTTTTGTATTTAAAAACACCAGGTGTTATTTATATATGAATGATGCAGAAATTTGCAGTGCTGATGCAAATAATGGTCTTTATATTTTGAATATAAATGAATCTCCAAAATGTAAAATAACAAACAAAAGGCTCAAAATGAGTAATCCAAAAGAAGAAACTTATTTGTGGCATTGTCGTCTGGGACACATCAACAAGACTCGCATATCCACACTTTCGAAGAGTGGGTACTTGGACGGATTTGATCCAAATTCATATGACGTCTGCGAATCTTGTTTATTAGGCAAAATGCCTAAATCACCTTTTAGTGGTAAAGGTGAACGCGCCACTGAACTGTTAGCCCTCGTTCATAGTGACGTTTGTGGGCCCATGTCTAGCCAGGCTAGAGGTGGATATCGATACTTCGTAACCTTTACGGATGATGCATCACGTTATGGTTATGTGTATCTAATGATGCACAAGTCGGAAACTTTTGAGAAATTCAAAGAGTTTCGACACGAAGTTGAAAAAAAACAAACAAAAGAGTATTAAGACATTACGGTCGGACCGTGGTGGCGAATACTTAAGTAATGAGTTTCAAGATTACTTGAAAGAATATGGTATTCTTTCACAATGGACTCCTCCTGGAACACCACAATTAAATGGTGTGTCTGAACGGAGAAACCGTACCTTGCTTGACATGGTAAGGTCGATGATGAGTCGCACTGAGCTACCTATATCCTTCTGGGGACATGCATTAGAAAGTGCAATTCTTATTTTGAATAGGGTTCCGTCAAAGTCTGTTGAACAGACTCCGTATGAGATATGGACAGGAAAGAAACCAGGTTTCTCATTCCTGAAGATTTGGGGTTGCTGGGCATACGTCAAACGTTTGGAAGGTACCAAACTTGAACCCAAATCAGATAAATGCCTATTTGTTGGATATCCTAAGGAAACCAAAGGATATTACTTCTATAACCCAAAAGAGAACAAAGTATTTGTTGCTCTACATGCAGTTTTCCTTGAGAAGGAATTCCTAAATGCAGTGGTTAGTGGGAGGAAAGTAGAACTCGATGAAAGTCGTAGTGATACTGTTCCTGGCATAGAATCTAGAACGGAACATGAACAGTCCATCCAGGATGAGACTGAACCACAATCTTCAATTACACAAGGGTTACGTAGGTCGGAGAGAGTCAGGGTAATACCTGAGAGGTATGGATTCCTGATCTCACCTCATGTAGATATTAATCTTATTGAGGATACTGAACCGGCTACGTATGAGGAAGCGATACGGGTATCGAATCCACTTTATGGCAAGAGGCCATGAAGGCCGAAATGGATTCCATGTATACCAACCAAGTTTGGACACTGGTTGATGCACCAGAAGGCGTAAAGCCTATTGGATGCAAATGGGTCTTCAAGAAGAAGACAGACATGGATGGCAACGTTCAAACGTACAAAGCTAGGCTTGTAGCGAAGGGGTATCGTCAACAACTTGGAGTTGATTATGACGAAACTTTCTCACCCGTTGCCATGATTAAATCCATTCGGATAATGCTTGCAATAGCTGCATATTACGATTACGAAATATGGCAGATGGACGTTAAAACCGCTTTCCTTAACGGAAACCTGTTGGAGGATGTTTATATGCAACAACCTGACGGTTTTATCGCACCAAGACTTGCAAACAAGGTTTGTAAGTTAAATCGGTCCATTTATGGACTGAAGCAAGCATCGAGGTCATGGAACCAACGTTTTGATGAGGTCATAAAAGAATATGATTTCATTCAAAACGTAGATGATCCTTGTGTGTATAAGAAGGTTAGTGGGAGTGCACTGACTTTTATTGTCCTTTATGTCGACGATGTATTGCTTATAGGCAATGACATTCCCATGTTAACGTCGGTGAAAGCTTGGCTTTCATTGAAATTCTCCATGAAAGATCTGGGAGAAGCAGCTTTTATTCTAGGAATAAAGATCTACCGGGATAGATCTAGAAAGCTACTTGGACTCTCCCAGAGTACATATATTGATAAAGTGTTGAAGAGATTCAACATGGATCAGTCCAAGAGGGACTGTTGCCAACATCACATGGCGTCTATCTATCTAGGGACATGTGTCCAAAACACAAGATGAGAGAGACAACATGAGTCGGACTCCGTTCGCCTCGGCAGTCGGATCGATCATGTATGCCATGATATGTACACGACCTGATGTGTCCTATGCTTTGAGCATGTGTAGTCGATATCAGGCCGATCCAGGACAGGATCACTGGATGGCGGTTAAGAGTATCCTTAGGTATCTTAAGAGAACTAAGGATGTTTTCTTAATCTATGGAGATGGAGAACTTGAGGTATCTGGGTATACCGATGCAAGTTTCCAAACCGACAGAGACGACTTTAAGTCGCAAACCGGGTACATATTTTGCTTGAATAACGGAGCAGTGAGCTGGAAATCTTCCAAGCAAGATACTGTTGCCGATTCAACAACTGAAGCGGAGTACATTGCAGCAGCTGAAGCAGCAAAAGAGGCAGTTTGGATCCGTAAATTCCTAATTGGATTAGGAGTAGTTCCGTTAGCAGCTGAGCCCGTTCCATTGTATTGTGACAATAGCGGGGCTATAGCACAGGCTAAGGAACCAAGGTCTCATCAACGATCCAAACATGTTCTTCGACGATTCCATCTGATTCGAGAGATCATACATCGTGGCGATGTGAAGATCGAGAAGATCGCATCAGAGGATAATATTGCAGATCCGCTGACGAAGCTATTCCTCGGGAAAAGTTTGAGCGACATGTACATAGTTCAGGTATTAGATGCTTGAGTGACTGGCTATAGGCCAAGTGGGAGATTGTTAGACAGTAATGACCCATAGCGTCACTATTTTGTAAATGATATTGTATTATTGTACAAAATTAACTATGTAGTAATGAAATTGCCTTTTACCGTTTTGTAATTTATTTACTTAGAAATATAAATGGTAAAAGTCCCTATGATTAGTTCCGGATTGAGATGATATGAGACAGTATCAATCCATAAAGGTTTAATCATTAAATATCCCTAGTCGTAGTATTATCGAGACTGGACATCGATAATGCGGAATAGACTAGTACTGCACTCGTGCATGTTGTGAGGGCACAACGGCATAGTTCTCATATATTTAAGTATAGGATACTTATGCAAGTGCGGTAGGAGGTTGTGTTTTACCGATGGTACGGAAAACAGCTTCGCTCTGGATAGACCCCGCGGAATCCCATTGGTAGTATGTCTGCGTGTCTATGGGAGTCCGCTTCAGGGTAGGTGCATATGATCTTAACCTGAGACTTGCATCGCTAGTACTTACGACGATCGGTAAACTTTAGTTTTGATGGTCCAGGGCTTTAACGGGTTCTGTGTACATCTCTTCTGGGTTTATCGAGAATCGTAGTGTATTGGATGTGATGTCAAGATGGAAGTATCACTTCAGACATATGGAGATGATGATCGCGAGGGATTCAGAACTAGTACTCTATAATGGTTGCAACCATCGGGATAATATGACTAGGTCAGGATTATCCGATTCAAAGAGACTGGTTGCTTGACATCCGATATGTGTTTCGGACGGGGCAGACACTTATCCAGCCCCAGCCCTAGCATGTGATCATCCGATACTGGTTCGATATACACTATACTACGGTATACTACGCCTGTTATAGATCTAATATTCCAGTAAGAATATTTCTAGAGAATTGGGTAGGCATGGCGTTTTGCTAGAGGCTAACCTTGTCTTGTAATCGGTAAAAACGTAGTACTTGGTACGTACGTGTTCGGATAGTTCGACAACCGGATTTACTGCCAACATATCTAGAGGTCTCTTGGGTCGCTTCCCGAAGATTCACCGATGACGTATGATTCAAACTCGATTAATCTTGGATTAATTACGGAGAGACTTTATCTTGGATAAAGTACTGTATAAAGAGAGAGAACGATTAATTTAGAATTAATCGTAAAATTATTATATTCGATATAATAAACGGAATTCGATTTCGACGCGAAATTAAAATTAGATTTTAATTCGGGCAAACGAATTAATTTAGAATTAATTCGTTAGCGACGTAAATAATAATTTCGCTAGGCGCAATTATTTATTTAAATTCGATTTAATTAACGTCGCGACGTAAGCTCGATATTTCGGAAATATCGAACCCGAACGCGTGAGTGCACGTGGGCCCACTTTCATTTGGAAACGTGTGGGGCCCACATGACACTTGTCATTATTTGTATTTTTTAATCAAGATGCAATGCATGAAGATAGTGTACAAAGCACTCAGGGTAATGCATGGAAATTGAGTGTTAGACACTCTAAGTCTTTGCATGGCTTGTGTTATATTTATATTATTATTTAATATAATTATGGCATAAATATAAATTGATTTTTGAAACACAAAATCAGTTCTTCTCTCTCCTCCCTCTCTTGACCGAAACAGTGAACAGTTTTGCTCTCCTTCTTCTTCCATTTTCTTAGAACTTGGTGAAGAAAGTGTACAAGTTTGGAACTTTAATACATAAGTTTGGCTAGCAACATCAAGGGATCATACAAGGTGATATGGGAAACTCATCTTAGAGCTTGGAAGGATCAAATTCAAGCTTGGAGCTTCTCTTCACTGGTTGGCCGAATTCTTCACTGCACAAGGAGTAATTTTGCTTCATCCATTGCATCCACATTTGGTTTTTGTGAGTATTGTTTCCGCCATTACTTCAATCTAATTCATTCTTATATATATCTTGCTTGGTTTTTGATCTTGGGACATGGTTATTAGATTTCCAACATCATCTATTAGGAAAGCTTCGTGAGTCGTTCAGTATTTATTAAATGAACACCTAAACGTCTATACGAGTCTCCCACAACTATGGTTCATTGGGATAACTACGGACCGTCTGATACGACATGTACTGGTCTCAACGGATTTTACTAACCGACCCGTGTTTGTAAATCTTGACCATAAACGTAATTTAAAGATAAGACAACTTATAATGACACGTTCCCAATCCAATTACAACTTGTTGTAACTGCGGCACGCGACGTTGTAAATCTTGGGGTCTTTGTCTAATAAATATATATGTCACTAAACCAGATTTAGTGTCAATCTAATCAATCTAATCGAAATTAGATCGAATCTAATGCATGACTAAACCCTAACATATACAAGAGACATACTACTGTCAAATAGTATACTAACTGTCACACAGTAGTCTTGGTTGTGTCCTTTATTAGATCATATCTAATGCATGACTAATGGGAGTATATCAAAGTCTCTTAGTATTATAAACAAATATAACAGAGACTACTTCCACTACTTTTCACGGAGAAAAGAAGACTTAGGTAAACCTTTTAATCTTATAAAGATCTCATTAATACATTAATAATGATAATGTCGTTAGGATATATAACACTAGAAAGAAATTTGTACGCTCCCACTGACCCTACTATCATATGTGTATTCTTTATGGTTTGATAAAATCAGAAAATCTGACTGTTATCAAAATTAGAAAACACAGATTTCCGAAAAGGTTATCTGAGTCTACAATAGGCTCTATAAGCTAGTATATCAAACTGTGATCTTAGTGTTGAGTTTCAATCAAGTCCCAAGGATCACAAATCATGCATAAAAACGAGTATGAACACATCAAATGAGTAAGGCGGAAACATAACTCACATTGATCGGTTTTATTGCGAAGTACAAGATGCGTTTTTTTCTTTCATTTTGCAGCTCGGCAGTGAGCTTCTGTGACAGTGGACTGCACGGTTTTGGGGTGTCTTCCTCCTTGTTCATTCGGCCATGGATGTCACCATTGAAGCTCCAAGCTTCAAGCTTTCCATGCTCACAAATTCGTTTTCCCTATCACCATAATATAACCCAAGGTGTGCTAGCACTTGTTCATCTTCCTTGCTTCTCCATTTGCTCGGTCAAAACCAGAAGAAAAAGATGAAGAATCGGTCTTGGAGAGACGTGAGAGAGAGATAAGGTTTTTGGCTCCAAAAGCCTAAACCGGGTGTTGTTTTACAAGTGAGAGAGAAGAGACCGAATTTCATGGTGAGGAAAAAGAAAAAATGTAATATATATTAT
>SKCR01023043.1:0-20355 GCA_019454045.1 Zanthoxylum bungeanum | reverse complement strand
TACCCAAAGGAAAAGTCAGATACCAAATGTAATAAAAATTGATATATGTCTTTCCATCCATCACACTTGAGTGTTTTACACTCAACCATCAACAACAACTTCCATCACATTAAAGTGATAAGTTGACTAGTGATGTGACACATGATGTGACTTGTGGGCCCCACTCGATTCGAAATGTGAGTGGGCCCGCAACACTCCCGGGCTCGGATTCGCTAATTTCGAATTAACGAATTTTTCCGTTGCGACGTATTTAAATCAATTTAATTAAATAATTATGCCTAGCAAATTACTACTTCACGTCGCTAGCGAATTAATTCTAAATAACTCGTTCGCCCGAATTAAAATCTAATTTTAATTCCGCGTCAAAATCTAATTTCGTATAATATATCGAATATATTATTTTATCGATTAATTCCAAATTAATCGTTCTCTCTATTTAAATAGTTTTTTATCCCAGATAAAATATCTCCGTAATTAATCCCAGATTAATTTTCCCTCTCTATTAATTAATCCCAGATTAATAATGTACGTGTCATACGTCATCGGTGAATCTTCGGGAAGCGACCCATGAGATCCCAGGATATGTTGGCAGTAAATCCGGTCGTTGGACTATCCGAACTCTTACGTACCTAATACTACTTTTTTTACCGATTTACAAGACATGGTTGGCTTCTAGCAAAGCAACGTGCCTACCCAATTCTCCAGAAATATTCTTAAAGGAATATGTAATCTATATCAGCGCGTAGTATACACAGTATAACGTATTGCCATCTAGTATATCTGATGTCACGTGCTAGGCATGGGGCTGGAATTGTGTCTGCCCCATACGAAGCACATGTCGGATCTCTGGTAACTAGTCTCTATAATCGGATAAACATGACCTAGTGATATTATCCCGATAGCTGCAGCATATAAGAGCACCAGTTTCGTATCCTACATGACTCATCTCCACTATGACTTGAGTGATACTTGCATCTTGACATTGTTAGACATTGTGTCCCATAGCATCACTGTTTGTAAATGATATTGTATTATTGTACAAAATTAACTATGTAATAATGAAATTGCCTTTTGCCATTTTGTAAATATTATTTACTTTGATATATAAATGGCGAAAGTCCATATGATTAGTACTGGATTGAGATGATATGAGACAGTATCAATCCATAAAGGTTTAATCATTAAATATCCCTAGCCGTAGTATTATCGAGACTGGACATCGATAATGCGGAATAGGCTAGTATTGCGCTTGTGCACGTTGTGAGGGCACAACAGCATAGTTCTCATATATTTAAGTATTGGATACTTATGCAAGTGCGATAGGAGGTTGTGTTTTACCGATGGTACGGAAAACAGCTTCGCTCTGGATAAACCCCGCGGAATCCCATTGGTAGTATGTCTAGGTGTCTATGGGAGGCCGCATCAGGGTAGGTGTATATGGTCTTAACCTGAGACTTACATCGCTAGTACTTGCGACAATCGGTAAACTTTGGTTTTGGTGGTTGGGGACCTTAACCGGTTCTGTGTACACCTCTTCTGGTTTATCGAGAATCGTAGTGTACTGGATGTGATGTCAAGATGGAAGTATCGCTTCAGACATATGGAGGTGATGATCACGCAGGACACAGAACTAGTACTCTATAAAAGGTTGCAACCGTCGGGACAATATGACTAGGTCAGGATTGTCCGATTTAAAGAGACTAGTTGCTTGATGTCCGATATATGTTTCGTACGGGGCAGACACATCTCCAGCCCTAGGCCTAGCATGTGATCATCCGATACTGGATCGATGTACGCAATACTACGGTATACTACGCTTGATATAGATCTTATATTCCTATAAGAATATTTCTGGAGAATTGGGTAGGCATGGCGCTTTGCTAGAAGCCAACCTTGTCTTGTGAATCGGTAAGAACGTAGTACGAGGTACGTGCGTGTTCGGATTATCCGACGACCGTATTTACTGCCAACATATCCGGAGATCTCTTGGGTCGCTTCCTGAAGATTCACCTATGATATTTGATCCGAACTTAATTAATCTTGGATTAATTGCGGAGAAACTTTATCTCGGATAAAGTGCCTTATTTAGAGAGAGAGAGAGCGATTAATTTGGAATTAATCAGTAAGATTATTATATTCGATATAATAATTGAAATTCGATTTCGACGCGAAATTAAAATTAGATTTTAATTCGGGCATACGAGTTAATTTAGAATTAATTCGTTAGCGACGTAAATATAATTTCGCTAGGCGCGATTATTTATTTAAATTCGATTTAATTAACGTCGCGACGCAAGTTCGGTATTTCGGAAATATCGAACCCGAACGCGTGAGTTGACGTGGGCCCACTTTCATTTGGAAACGTGTGGGGCCAACTTGACACATGTCATTGAATGTATTATTTTATTGATAATGCATTGCATGGTGATAGTGTATAATACACTCTAATGTTATGCATGGAATTTGAGTGTTTGACACTCTAAGCCTTTGCATGGCTTGTGTCATAGATTTATTATTATTTAATAATATTATGGCATAAATATAAATTGATTTTTGGTATCAAAAATCAATTAGAACAAAAAGAAAAATCTCTCTTCTCTCTCTCACTTGCCGAAAACTGCATGCAGTTTTTAGTCTTCATCTTCTCATTTTGGTTGCCAAAAAAGCTTGAAGAAAGTGTGATTGTTGGAACATCTCCTCACATGCAAGGCTAGCACCTTTCAAGGGATCAAAAGAGGTGATAGGGAAACCATCATAGAGCTTGGAATACTCAAAGCTTGGAGCTTTCCACATCTTCTCACCTTGGCCGAAAATCATCCACCTTGGAGCTTCCATCTTGGCTTGATTTTCTTCATCACAAGATATTGTAAGTATGATTCCGCCATACTTCATGTTTATATATATTCTTTGTTGTATTTCATATATGCTTAATCTTTCCTTGGGACATATTATAGAAACCAACAGACATCACACCCAATACACAATGATTCTCAATATACCCAAAAGAGGCATACACAGAACCGGTTAAAGCCCTGGATGACCAAAACCAAAGTATATTGATTGTCGCAAGTATTAGCGGTGCTAGTCTCAAGTTACGACCAAAAACACCTACCCTGATTCGAAATTCCATAGACACATAGTCATACTACCAATGGAATTCCGATGGGTCTATCCAGAGCGAAGCTGTTTCCATACCATCGGTAAACACAACCTCCTATTACACTTGCATGAGTATCCAATACCCAAATATATGAGAACTATGCCGTTATGCTCCCACAACGCGCACAAGTGCAATATTAGTCTATTCCGCATTATCAATGTCCAATCTCGATAATACTCTGACTATGGATGTTTTAATGATTAAACCTTCATCGATTTAAACTGTCTCATATCTTATCAATCCGGAATTAATCATATGGACTTTTATCATTTAATTTGTACAACAACACCATGTTCTGTACAAATAGTGATGCTATGGGTCATAATTGTCCAACATGACTAATCTCCATTGTCTCCCACTTTGATTTAATCCAATTAAATCAAGCCAATGATTAGGAAATTGATTAGTTCAATATTTGCCACTTTGATTTAATCCAATTAAATCAAGCCAAAACCACATATTATTACATACTTACAATTACCATAATATCCTTAAATGGTAGAGATAATTATGATTTTACAGTTAAGCCCTTGTGTAATTATTGAATTAATCCAATTAATCCAATTAGGTCAAAGTAAATAATCAATGTTATCCAATAACACTTGATTATCTTAGTTGATAATTATAATATCGAATATTATCTTTTATAAAAAATAATCGGCTACCCAAGTGCTCAACGAGTACACTTTATATTGGGACTCTCTAAGTTCAGACACGTTCGCCATATAAGCCTAGCTAATAGTTACGTAATTCGGCCACCTCCAAATTTGCGAAGAACACGAACGACCTTTCTGAACTATACAAGTCGAGGTCATCACTTATGTTTAATAATCCCTCTATCGTTGGCTATCCGAGTTGTACTTAGGAAACATAGAATATACAGGCAAGTTTCCAAGACGCACATCTCATGTCGACATGTCCATAGTTTTTTACAACTGATGCGATCCACCCTAGGTGATCGGCTTTGGCCAAAGTCTTTAAGAATCATGAATTTACTCACAAGGATACCTAAACCCCTTATGGTACACTTACGGGCCGATGAATCCTATCTTGTTTCGTACTTGATTTCTGAGTGCATCGGTCAACACCCAACGAACATCTAGAGGCCAGACCATGAAAGGTTTCTGAAATTAATGGCATCAAAATGTGGAGGATCACACACAAAATCAATGATATCCTATAGTCAAAGGATTACATATGCTACTCGACTCGAGGAGATTCTTATTTACGGTGGTGTGTACTTCCAACTATTAGGAATCACCTATGAGTCATTCAGTATTTGCTGCAACGAATATCCACATGTCTATACGAGTTTCCAAAATTCATGGTACATCGCGTTAAACCATTGGAACTCAAATTCCAATATACGACATGTGCTAGTCTTATAGGTTATAGGAATTCGACCGTATTCCAAAACCAACGACTATGAATATTTTACTTTAAGAATAGTTTACACCTAGTGTCAAAACTATTCTAAGGTCGATGTCATTCTTAGCATATCTATACATCAATCTAATATGCGTAATGACAATACCATTATAAGGTATGAAATGAAAAATATATTTATTTTATTAATAAATAATAAAATGTACAAATCGGATTGGCACTCCAAGCACCAATAATACATGAAATAGTCGGACAACCAGGGTCTTCATATTTTAAAGTATTATTACTGGAGAGAATAGAGCTTACCTGTTCAGCTAGAAAAGCTTTCTTTCTTACCTGATGTCTTCGTTTAACGGTGCACAAGTCTTTCAGGAATTTGGGGTAAGATAGTATATGTTTGATGGCATCTAACAAAGGAATATTGACCTTTACATGTTTGAATATTTCATAAATCTCCGGGGAATGGTTCAATTTCTTTATTTTTAATGCTTGAGGAAATAGAGGTGCATATGAAAAATTATTATCATCAATGATAGATACTGATTCATTAACCTATTTCTTACCATCCGAATCTGATTTATTTTCAATTTCATAAGGTTCAAAATTAGCTTTGTGGATAACCTTACCATTATGAAGAGTACTAACAAATTTGACTTGGTCAATATATGGACTACCAGAACTACTCTCATGAGAGTTTTGATGACTCTTGGGGTTTAGCTGTGGTTGTGTAGGAAACTTACCTTTCTAATGAATGGTCAATGCATATGTGATTTTGGAAAAAGTATCTTTCAGATCAATCAATGTTTGCACATGTTGGTTATTTATGGCTTATTGTTTCTCAATGAATGCATGCAAGGTATCCTGAAGGGTTTTCCTAGGTGGTGGGACATATGGTGCATAATTCTTAGAGTTTTGAAAATTCTAGTGTACCTGGGGAGATTGTTGTGATGGTTGTGCTTGGTTATCATTCCTCCAATTGAAGTTTGGATGGTTTCTTCAACCATAATTGTAGGTTTGGGAGTATGGGTGTGGATTTGGTCTATTGAAACTGTTTATGGAACTGACTTGGTCAATGAGACATTCTTACAAGGCTGTTAAGGCTGGGCAAACTTGTGTGACATGTTCATTTGAATTACAGATTTGACATGTGAATTCTTGAACTGACTTAAAATGATCACTCTTTCTTATTTCTAATGCCTCAATATTTTTAGCTAGAGATGCATACTTAACAGAAAGGCCATGGTCTTCCCTAAGGTTAAACATACCATTACTAGATGGTTGTGGCTTTACAGACGACTTATAAGTGCCAACTGTGTCCAAATGTTATGCATTCTCGGCTATGTGTTCTAGGTAATCTAGTGCGTCTTCGGGAATTTTGTCCCTAAACTCACCATTAGACATCATTTCCACTACTTGTCTACCTTATGGTGTTAATCCTCATAGAAATAGGAAACTAGCCTCCATGTTTTAAATCCGTGATGTTGAAAAACATTCAACATCTCCTTAAATCTCTCCCAACATTGGTAAAGTGTTTCCTCTAACTCTTATGTGAAAATTGCGATTCTCCTCTTAAAGGAATTTGTCATGTGAGGGGGATTTTTTTTTTTAAAAAACAGTTCTTGCAAATCATCCCATGTGTTAGTGTTCCTAGAACATGCCAATGATCTAATAAGCAAGAAAAGGTGTTCATAAATTCATTATAAGTTGCGGAATTACTTACATTGAATGGATTTGAGCTTTTAAAATTTTTGAGAAGAAGATCTCCAAGATCCTTCCTTTGTTGATTCCAAGCTTTGAGTTGGTTTCCCTATCACCTTAGTTGATTCCATGAAGTGCTAGCTTTGTTGATTTTGCAACAAAATCAAAGAGAGGGAAGGCTCAAGTTCACGCCCATGGAGGAGATGTATTATGGTTTATTTTTTTTTCCAAGTGTTGTATTACACAAGTGTGAAGAGAGAGGGTTTGGGTTTTGTTTAAGGGTTTTTACCCTTTTCACCAAAATCATGTAGTTGGGGTAATTTGGTTTCACCTAAACCAAGTGGTTGGAAAGTAAGTGGTTTTGGCATAAATGCCAACCACCACTTCACATGTGTGACATGTGTGAAGTGGGCCCCACCATTTTGAATTCAAAACTCAAAATGTCTCTATGAACATTTGCCGCGGCGCGGTTCTGTTTAATCCGATTAAACGAACTTTCGTCGCTAAATAATTAAATCTAATTTAATTAAATGTCGATGCCTCGCAAATATATTACGAACGTCGTTTAGAAATTAATTCTAAATTAATTCGTTCGTTCGTATTAAAGTCCGACTTTAATTTCGTAACGAAATCCAATTCATATTAATATATCCGATATATTAATTTTAGCCCATACGAATAAATTAAATAGAAAAATCAAATTTAACTATTAAATTTATTTTACCGATTAATTCCAAATTAATCGCGTTCTCTCTCTTCCGAACACATTTAATCCCAGATTAAATAATACCTAAATTAATCCCAGATTAATTTTCTCCATCTTAATTAATCCCAGATTAATTCTCTCTCTTAATTAATCCCAAATTAATTATAATTTAAATCAACTGTCATCGGTGAATCTTTGGGAAGCGACCCAAGAGATCCCTGGATATGTTGGCAGTAAATACGGTCATCGGATTATCCGAATACATGAGTACCTCGTACCACGTGCTTACCGATTTACAAGACATGGTTGGCTTCTAGCAAAGCACCGTGCCTACCCAATTCTCCAGAAATATTCTGATTGGAATATATAATCTATGTTAGGCGTAGTATATGTAGTATTGCGTATTGCGATCCAGTATCGAATGTCACGTGCTAGGCCTGGGGCTGGAATGTGTCTGCCCCGTACGAAGCACATGTCGGATGTCTGGTAACTAGTCTCTATTATCGGATATACATGACCTAGTCAGAATATCCCGATGACTGCAGTACTTAAGAGCATAGTACCGTATCCTCGTGACATCATCTCCACTATAACTGGAGTGATACTTCCGTCTTGACATCACACCCAATACACTACGATTCTCAATATACCCAGCAGAGGCGTATACAGAACCGGTTAAAGCCATGGACGACCAAAACTAAAGCATACCGATTTTCGCAAGTATTAGCGATGCAAGTCTCAGGTTAAGACCAAATACACCTACCCTGATATCGGACTTCCATAGACACATAGTCATACTACCAATGGAATTCCGAGGGGTCTATCCAGAGCGAAGTTGTTTCCGCACCATCGGTAAACACAACCTCCTATCACACTTGCATAAGTATCAAATACTTAAATATATGAGAACTATGTCGTTGTGTTCCCACAACGCACACAAGTGCAATACTAGTCTATTCCGCATTATCGATGTCCAGTCTCGATAATACTACGACTAGGGATATTTAATGATTAATCCTTCGAGGACTGATACTGTCTCATATCATCTCAATCCAGGAACTAATCATAGGGACCTCCTATCATTTATACATCTAGGTGATCTAATCACAAATGATAAGAGCGCAATATCCTTGTCACATAGTTAATTTGTACAACAACACCATGATCTGTACAAATAGTGACGCTATGGGTCATAACTGTCCAACACCATGTTCTAATGGATCCCGACCTAAGAATTTGCAGCCAAATTTTAGCTTTATCCTTTAAAGAAAAAGGGGAAAAACTTAAGTCGAATTATCTTCATGCTACAATTTTGATATGTGCAATTATGACATACCTCTTTGAACTCCCTCAAGTGCTGATAAGGATTTTCTAATTCAAGACTGTGGAATATGGGTAAAATTTGGATGATAGCTGGTTTGAAATTGAAACATGATGCATCTAGGGGGAAAGTAATGCAAGATGGTGATCCTGTCCTGGTAGGATTCATTAATTCTCTGAGTGTCCTTGGATGAACAAGATTGCCATGCTGAGACTCGTTTTATTCCTAATCAACTGGATTTTGAATTCGGGCAGGTGGATTTTCATTTCGATTCTCAACCATTTTGACTGATGGCGAAGGTGATGGAGACTCTCTAATGAATCTTTCGCTAGATGATTGAGACCATTGTATCATGCAACTGTTGTTGTTTCTATAGGTCCCAATATCAAAACTCAAGCATGAATCATAAGCGAATACAACGACGGAAGTGCGGAATACTTACATCGAGCGGTTGAGAGACGATTTGGGCAACAAAACGAACTGAAATTATGCTCACTGCCCATTGCTCATGTGCGTGAACTGCAGCAGTTTGTGCTTCTGTTTTGCGCCATTTTGATCAAGAAAAACGAGCTTCAAGCTTCATCAAAACGTTCCCGGCTCATGGGCGAACCTCCCTACCACCTTCGCAAGACTCGTAGTGTGCTAGCACTTGCGGTTATCACCATGAAAAACGCAACCCTTGCTTCCCTTTGTTCACGCCATTTCTGGTTCAAAACCAGTGAAGAAAATGGTATTGGGCGTGAGAAGAAGAGAGCAAAAATGAGAGAGAAAGAAATGTGAAAAGTCATTACCGAAAAGTGTAAAGCCTTTTGATTATATATTTTCAAAATAATAATCAATTTCCATTTTAATTTCATCTAATAAATTAAATGAATTTAGGAGCCAAAAACCAAAAGTTTTCCCTCCACTAGCTTTCACTATTCCCATCAACTTTAAGTAAAGTGACATGTCTTTCAATCAATCAATCACATCAATCAATCACATCACTCAAAGTGACATTTGTTTTGACGCTTGATGTGACGAATGATTTGACGCTTGATGCGACTTGCGATGCCGCACTCGAATTCGAAATACGAATGCGCTCGCAATCACACTCGGGCTCGGTTCGTTAATTCCAAATTAACAATTTTTCCGTCGCGTCGTAATTAAATGATTACGCCTAGCGAATTCACTATTCACGTCGCTAACGAATTAATTCTAAATTAATTCGTTCGCCCGAATTAAAATCTAATTTTAATTCTGCGTCGAAATCTAATTTCGTTTAATATATCGAATATATTAATTTAATCGATTAATTCCATATTAATCGTTATCTCTCTCTAGACGATATTTTATCCTAGATAAAATATCTCCGTAATCAATCCTAGATTAATTTTCTCTCTCTTCTATATAATCCCAGATTATTCAAGAGTGCGAGTTGTGCGTCATCGGTGGATTATCAGGAAGCGACCCATGAGATCCCCGGATATATTGGCAGTAAATACGGTCATCGGAGTATCCGAATCATGTACGTACCAAGTACTACGTTTTACCGATTTACGAGACAAGGTCGACTCCTAGCAAAGCACCAAGTCTTCCAATTCTCCGGACATATCCATTTAAGAATATTAAGATCTGTATCAAGTGTAGCATACGATTGTATTGTGCATATCGGCCCAGTATCGGATAGTCACGTGCTAGGCCTGGGGTTGGATTTGTGTCTGCCCCGTACGAAGCACATGTCGGATGTCTGGTAACTAGTCTCTATAATCGGATATACATGACCTTGTCATAATATCCCGATGGCTGCGCAGCACTTAAAAGCACTAATACCGTATCCTGCGTGACATCATCTCCAATATGACTGAAGTGATACTTCCGTCTTGACATCACACCCAATACACTACGACTCTCTGATAAACCCGGAAGTGGTGTACGCAGAACCGTTAAAGCCCTGTACCACCAAGACCAAAGTCTATCGATTATCGTAAGTATTAGCGATGTAAGTCTCAGGTTAAGACTATACACACCTACCTTGATTTCGGCCTCCCATAGACACATAGTCATAATACCAATGGGATTCCGAAGGGTCTATCCAGAGCGAAGTTGTTTCCCGTAACATCGGTGAAACACGACCTACTATCACACTTGCATAAGTATCCAATACTTATATATATAAGAACTATGCCGTTGTGCCCTCACAACGCACACAAGTGCAATACTAGCCTATTCCGCATTATCGATGTCCAGTCTCGATAATACTCCGGCTAGGGATATTTAATGATTAATCCTTCGGGGACTGATACTGTCTCATATCATTCTCAGTCCAGGAACTAATCATAGGGACCTCTCTTCATTTATATCTCTATGGTGATCTAATCATAAATGATGAGAGTGCAATTTCCTTGTCACATAGTTAATTTGCTACAACAACACAATGATCTGTGCAATAGTGACGCTATGGGTCATTTTGTCCAACAATCTCCCACTAGGCACATAGCCAGTCACTGAAGTGTCCCACACCCGAACTATATACGGTTCGCTCAAATTGCTGAGGAAAGGTTTTCGTCAGCGGATTTGTTTAATTATCGTCTGACGCGATTTACACGATCATCACATCGCCACGATGTATGATCCGAACGAATCAGATGATATAGAAGTATATATCTGGATCGTCGATGAGACCTTTAATTCCTTAGCCTGTGCTGACGCCTAGCTCAGCTGCTAAAAGAACTATATCTAACGTAATTAGATTTATTTTTGACCCAAATGGCTTCTATTGCTGCCTCAGCTGCAGCAATAATCCGCATTTGTTGTTTATTCGGCAACAGTTATCTTGCTCTGAATATTTCCAGCTCACTGTCCCGTTATTCAAACTTTATAGTACCGTAGTATTTAATTGTTTGGAAACTTGCAGCAGTGATCCCAGTCACTTCAAGTTCTCCTTCTTCATAGTTTAAGACAACATCTTTAGTTCTCTAAGATACTAACAGATGTTCTTAACTTCAATCCAGTGACTATCACTTGGATTGACCCGATTGTGATTCCATATGCTCGAAGCGTATGAGACACCAATACAAGTACATTTTAAATGTACAATTTCCCAGAGAGTGTTAACAACTCCAAATCTATCCCAGTAGATCTTTATTCCTTGAATAAAGGTTGTTACTCCCCAGAATTCTACGGAGAATTTCTATTGAAAGAATATCCATGAAAGCCAAGCTTTCACCAATTGTTTTATGGGAATTTCATGTCAGTGCCCTCTCCCACTAACCTCCCTATATACACAAGAATTATTTAGTTTTGAGTCAAATCATAAATCATTATGATTATTTCAAAACGACAGTTCCAAGAACCTTATGCTTGCTTCAATCCAAACATGGATCGAATAACCCGCAAACCTTGTTTGTTGGTTATACAAAATCGTCAGGATGTTCTAATCATCCTCCAAAAGGTTTCCTTTTCAGGAAAGCGATTTTGATCTGTAACTGACACATTTCATAAATGAAATATGCAGTTATCAACAAGCATATTCAAAATGGATATACCATGGCAACAAGTAAAAGGTTGAACCGTTATTAACACAATGTTGATAACGATACCTTTCCATCAAAAGCCCAGCTTTGTACGTTGGTATGTTGCCTTCCATGTTTGTCTTCCTTGAAGACGTTTAATGTACCAATAGGCACAATGCCTTGTGGTACAACAACTAGTATCCAAAATAGTTGTTATACATGGAATCCATTTTGGACTCATGGCACTTTGCCAAAATAGGGAGTTGATACCTTGTATCATTTCCTCGTACGTAGTCGGTTGGTATTCCTCAATATGATTTACATCTTTATGAGGTTAGATCAGAAACCCATACCCTAGGTTGTTTTCTGACTCTATCTGATCTACCATGTTCTTGTGTATTCGAAGATTAATGGTATAGATTCATCATAGATGAACTATTTGTGTTCCATTAAGGACTTCGTGCCTTGAATAGTATTACTCCGATTTTCATCGAGTATCACTATCCTCCCACTGACCACTGCATATCGGTATTCCTCTCAGGAAAACCGCATGGTGAGCAACAATCATATTGTTCTCATATGAGATTTACAAGTACTATACTTAAGGTTTCCCTTAGGATAACCTATATTGGCACTTATCCAATTTGGGTCTTTTAGTTTGGTATCATCCAAACGTTATGCCTGGCATACCCAAATTATCAGGAATGTGAAACCCCGTTTCTTTCCTGTTTATACCCTATATGATATCTGTCAAACAGATTTATATGGAACCTTATTCTAAATAAGTTTTGCACTGTTAATACATATCCTATTGAAGGAAACAGTAGCTTAGAGCGACTCGTGATAAACCTTATCATGTCCAACAAAATTCGGTTTTAGTTCGGACACACCGTTTAACTGACGTGTCTCGAGAGGAGTCCTCATATGAAAGAATACTGTACTCTTTCATTTATGTATGAAACTTAATGCTTAAGTATTTTCATTACGGTCTTACCGCGATTGTATAATACTATAGCCGATCTATTTATCTACTTCGTGTCGAAACTCTAAAAGTTTCTGAATTGTGTTCTTCAAAAGAAACACATAACCATAACGTGATGCCACATCCGTTAAGGTCACGAAATATTCATGTTCACATCTAGCCTAGCTAGATATGGGCCCACTTATTTCACCATGAATAGGCTAACAGATCGGTGGCTTTCACACTATCACCAAGTAAATAGTGTTTTAGGTGTTTTACCTAATAAACTATATTCGCAGACCTTATTTGAATAGTCAAATCAGTCTTAGTACCCACTCTTCAAAAGTGTGGATATACGAGTCTCGTTAAATTGTGTCCTAGACAACAATGCCACAAATAAGTCTCTATTGATCAAATCAATTTGAGCTATTTATTTGTCATTTTTATATGTTTGAGATTTTATTATATTCAAAATATAAATTCTGTTATTTACATCTAATGTATTTATCTCATTATCATCTTTATATAATGAAACACTTAGTGTTCTAGAATATAAAGGTTTTATCCGCAACGGATTAAACACTGATATAGAGATAATGTCTCTAGTCAAACTAGTTACATTATAACAGTTCCTAATTTAAGTACATACCCAAAGGGTAGTTCCTAAACGTCCCGTTTCCGATTCGCATTGAAATCTCGGCTTGAAGTCAGCATCCAGCTCATAGCGGATTCTGAACATCAATACATATATTTTATGTACCACACTAAGTATTTAAAATCCAATTTCAATACTAGTAATGAACATAACTTTGAAAAATATTTTAAAGTCAGAGCCTCGCCCTTTCTTTAATTCCTTCGTGTCTTCCATATCCAAATGGTAGTCACTTTGGAATGTCAATTATCTTTTCATATTTCACAAACCTTTGGCCAAGCCTCGGGTTTCGGAATATCTAAACGATGTGCACCTCGTGCTCATGCCCAATTGCAAACTTTGACTTTATCTCCTCTAGAATAGTCAATTAATTCTCCAAGAATTATAAATTGCAATTTTAATACTTCTTAAATCTAAAATTAGATTTATGACAAGTATATTAAATTAAAATTAAAGTCATCATCACATAAATCTTCCAAAGATTTTATGCTCTACTTATTTTGCTTTAATTTGGGGCGTAAGGTATAATAAGTTATTTTATCAAATAAAGTAACCTATTTTTTATTCCCAATTTGAAAATTAAATCATTTAAAATATTTTAATCCCAGATTATATTTTAAATATCCAACTTTTCAATTTCTTATCTTGATTACAATAGTCCAACTATTTAATCAACGATTAGTGGTACTATATATATTATAATGATTATAATAGTCCAACTATATAATCAAATATAATCCAAATTAATTAACCTCAATTACATTGATTACTATAATCCAATTATAAAATCAACTGTAAACTGAAATTAATTAATTCAAATATATTGATTAATATAATCCCATTATATATAATCAAGTATAATACAGTCCAACTGTTTATTAAAACAACAATTTAAATATTAGTCCAACTAACATTTAATATTACGACGAAATAATTTGAATGAGCGCGTATGGCGAGTAATTGAACGAATATTGCAAATTCAATTCTTGCCTCCCACTATTTTTCGTCGAGCCTCTAACCCTCTGTCGAGTACTCGGGAAACCGTGTTTCCTAGTGGGCTAGGACCCCGTTAAATATCACACAATCTTGACTTTGGCAAACAATTGTATGATAATTAACTAGGTAGATCTCTAAAATCAATTGGATCTCATCCAACTCCTAGATCTAGTAGGTGGACATCCAAGTCCCAAACATATATCTAATATATGCCTATATATCGAATATATACCCTAACCTTTTTCCTCTGAATCAACTAGGCCTTGGCTTTGGCACAACAAACCTAGTGATCCCAGTCAAGCGCGGACCCATTGACATGGAAGCTTCGTAATCATGTTAATGGACAAGAAGTGGTCTTAACTTTGGCCAACAAACCACAACTTGGACACGACACCGATATGGAACAAAGCCTCGTGATTAAAACACATCTTTGACGGACAAGGGCTTGACTTTGGCCAACAACCCCTGCCAATCTCGGATCTTGAGTAAGAATCACTCAATGGAAGGAAAATAAACGCTTGATATTTAACGAGGGTTTTTTTCGCGTGCAAATTGGTTACCAATTTAGTTATCTTTGTTAAGGTCTCATCATCATACACCCTTAAACATGCATTCTAAATACATAATAAAGCGAGTATGAAAATAAATAATAATGATATGCAGATGGATGCTTTACATTGATCCTAGATCAAATCTCTCCCTTTCTCACTCAAGCTAGCACTTGTACTACTTCTACCCGTTACACTACACTTCTAAAGAAACCTCATTTACATTGAGGGGAATAGATGAAAAGAGAATACAAAGAGAATAGAGGTGATAAGGCTGGACTCGCAGGTCCAATTTAACAAATCGAATTTATTACAACAATTTCTAAAATTGCCCCACCCATCTAATATCCATCCGATATACATTATTCATGCATCACAACCATGTATTCACTCATATAAGCATGCTATCAATCAATCTAATCAAATTAATTAATCTGATAATTATGTAATCATCCAATGTTCAAACAACGATTTGATTTTGTTCGAGTCAAACTCGTTTTTACGAATAAGTACTTAAAGTACGAATTCCCGAATTAAATTAAACTACACAATTAAATCCAATTCAATTTGTATTTAATTCTAATTCACTATTTAATTCCAAATTAAATAACACACTTTAATAATAAACCCTTTTCGACTTAAATTCCAAATTTAATCGCTACGGGTCTCAAAGCCCGATTAATATCCAATAGTAATTTAATTAAAGTCTAATGGGCTTTTAAATAATTTCTTAAGGCGTGGTCTTTTGGTCAACTCGGGTCAAACCCGCAACCAAAGTCCAATCCGGGATTTACCCCATAAGCCTTTAAATTAATTTTGGCCCATTAGGCCCAATTAAATCATAAAGGTCCATTATGTTGCATTTGGGCTTTATGGATGCGGTTTTGGGCCCAATTGTATCCAACCAATTTTGCCTAAAACAAACTTTGTACAACAAAGCCCAATAAGCCCAATAACAACAATTCAAGCTCAATTTACAAAATTAGCCCAATTAATTAAATTACACAAATCCAATTTCGCAATTTAATTACCTAAAGTGTATATCATGATTAATCACCTAAACTATTATTTCCAAAACACAAATTAGGCTAATTAATCATGCTCAATTTCATCATCACATGTCCAACACATTAAGATTAAAATCAAACTCATTACATGCTTTACTTTATTCTTGGCAATAAGGTTAATTACATGTCCGATTTGTTTCAATCCAATTAAAAACCAATTCGACATTAAATCAACATACCCTCAATCGTTTCAAGTCATCCAATGATCAACGAAACAAAACTACCAAGAATTAGGGCATACTCCTATTCGGCCAACACATCAAAATTGGGGAAATTTGTTCCAAACAATATTTATCAAATTGATCCAACCAATCATCAATTAAACAAGTGTTAAGCATACTTAATCATCCAATTTCATAATTGCATGCTCAATTTCATTTTACCCAATTTCAAGTTTCATGACATACTTTCAAAATTCGGGAAATTTGTTCCAAACAATATTTAATCAAATTGATCCAACCAATCATCAATTAAACAAGTATTAAGCATACTTAATCATCCAATTTCATAATTGCATGCTCAATTTCATTTTACCCAATTTCAAGTTTCATGACATACTTTCAAAATTGGGGAAATTTGTTCCAAACAATATTTAATCAAATTGATCCAACCAATTATCAATTAAACATGTATTAAGCATACTTAATCATCCAATTTCATAATTGCATGCTCAAATCAATTTTACCCAATTTAAAGTTTCATGACATACTTGGCAATTTGGGGATTTTTCGTCCAAATCGAATTCAATCTAATTGATTCCGAAATCGACGTTAAATCATCATCCCGAATGATTTCCAACACTTCCAATTGTCAAAAATCAAAAATCCCAAGACATTAAAGAACATTACATATTCGGCCAAGGAGGAAAATTTGGGGAAAATTGATCCAATCATATTTTCTTCAAATTGACCTAATCAATCTTCAATTCAAACACAATTAAGCATACAAATCCATCCAATTTAATTTATCATGCTCAAAATCAAGTTTGCCCAAATTTTAGCCCTAACATTTTTCATGCTTTTAAACTAAGCTCTTGATGCCATTGTTGGAGTTTCTATAGGTCCCAAGATCAAAACTCAAGCATGAATCATAAGCGAATACAACGACCGAAGTGCGGAATACTTACATCGAGCGGTTGAGAGACGATTTGGGCATCCAAACGAACTGAAATTCTGCTCACTGCCCACTGCTCATGTGCGTGAACTGCAGCAGTTTGTGCTTCTGTTTTGCGCCATTTTGATCAAGAAAAACGAGCTTCAAGCTTCATCAAAACGTTCCCGGCTCATGGGCGAACCTCCCTACCACCTTCGCAAGACTCGTAGTGTGCTAGCACTTGCGGTTATCACCATGAAAAACGCAACCCTTGCTTCCCTTTGTTCACGCAATTTCTGGTTCAAAACCAGTGAAGAAAATGGTCTTGGGCGTGAGAAGAAGAGAGCAAAAATGAGAGAGAAAGAAATGTGAAAAGTCATTACCGAAAAGTGTAAAGCCTTTTGATTATATATTTTCAAAATAATAATCAATTTCCATTTTAATTTCATCTAATAAATAAAATGAATTTAGGAGCCAAAAACCAAAAGTTTTCCCTCCACTAGCTTTCACTATTCCCATCAACTTTAAGTAAAGTGACATGTCTTTCAATCAATCAATCACATCAATCAATCACATCACTCAAAGTGACATTTGTTTTGACGCTTGATATGACGAATGATTTGACGCTTGATGCGACTTGCGATGCCGCACTCGAATTCGAAATACGAATGCGCTCGCAATCACACTCGGGCTCGGGTTCGTTAATTCCAAATTAACGATTTTTCCGTCGCGTCGTAATTAAATGATTACGCCTAGCGAATTCACTATTCACGTCGCAAACGAATTAATTCTAAATTAATTCGTTCGCCCGAATTAAAATCTAATTTTAATTCCGCGTCGAAATCTAATTTCGTTTAATATATCGAATATATTAATTTAATCGATTAATTCCATATTAATCGTTATCTCTCTCTAGACGATATTTTATCCTAGATAAAATATCTCCGTAATCGATCCTAGATTAATTTTCTCTCTCTTCTATATAATCCCAGATTATTCAAGAGTGCGAGTTGTGCGTCATCGGTGGATTATCGGGAAGCGACCCATGAGATCCCCGGATATATTGGCAGTAAATACGGTCATCGGAGTATCCGAATCACCTACGTACCAAGTACTACGTTTTACCGATTTACGAGACAAGGTCGACTCCTAGCAAAGCACCAAGTCTTCCAATTCTCCGGACATATCCATTTAAGAATATTAAGATCTGTATCAAGCGTAGCATACAATTGTATTGTGCATATCGGCCCAGTATCAGATAGTCATGTGCTAGGCCTGGGGCTGGATTTGTGTCTGCCCCGTACGAAGCACATATCGGATGTCTGGTAACTAGTCTCTATAATCGGATATACATGACCTTGTCATAATATCCCGATGGCCGCGCAGCACTTAAAAGCACTAATACCGTATCCTGCGTGACATCATCTCCAATATGACTGAAGTGATACTTCCGTCTTGACATCACACCCAATACACTACGACTCTCTGATAAACCCGGAAGTGGTGTACGTAGAACCGGTTAAAGCCCTGTACCACCAAGACCAAAGTCTATCGATTATCGTAAGTATTAGCGATGTAAGTCTCAGGTTAAGACTATACACACCTACCTTGATTTCGGCCTCCCATAGACACATAGTCATAATACCAATGGGATTCCGAAGGGTCTATCCGGAGCGAAGCTGTTTCCCGTAACATCGGTGAAACACGACCACCTATCACGCTTGCATAAGTATCCAATACTTATATATATGAGAACTATGCCGTTATGCCCTCACAACGCACACAAGTGCAATACTAGTCTATTCCGCATTATCGATGTCCAGTCTCGATAATACTCCGGCTAGGGATATTTAATGATTAATCCTTCGGGGACTGATACTGTCTCATATCATTCTCAGTCCAGGAACTAATCATAGGGAACTCTCTTCATTTATATATCTATGGTGATCTAATCATAAATGATGAGAGTGCAATTTCCTTGTCACATAGTTAATTTGCTACAACAACACAATGATCTGTGCAAATAGTGACGCTATGGGTCATTTTTTCCAACAGCAACCTGCAATACTTACAAAAGAAAATAATAAACAAGTGGGAGAAAATAAAAAAAAAATAAAAAAAAAAGAAAATTTATTATTTTATCTACTAATTATATTCCCCGACAATGGCGCCAAAGACTTGACACGCTCAAAAAATGGTTATTTACACCCAAGTATATGAGTGTCGAAGTAATAAAATAACCTGATTAGTCCGGGGTTGATCCACAAGAAATAGATGTTTGGAGAATTTGAATTAGATGACAACAATAAAAAAACGTGGGTTTTGGGATCCACTTTTAATATTTTAAATTTAGAAATCTCACTTCTTATAATATATAAATTGTTATTATTACCCAATTAATTTACTTCCGGAATTAACTATGCCAAAACACATAAAACCGGCCATAGAGAATGTGCCAAAGTTGTGAGTCGAAATATATTCATGAGGACTACTTCCCATTATGGAATTCGATTTAATTATTGAATTCTCATTTTCCATGGGGATTTTGGTATTACGAAAGTAGTGGGAGACATTGCTGGATTAAAAATCCATAAATAAGACAGTGTGTAATTTTATGAAAATTGTCGCTTATGTTTCCTTATTCTATTGTGTTAATAGAATTAAACTTTTAGTCCACTGCATGCATATTTTATATATATATTTTCTGACTTCACTTATGGTTGCAGATTTCTATAATAGGTTCTAGATTAAGATTAGGCTTGGATATTGTTATATTAGTCTAAACCATCGGGAACTGTTGTTTCGATTTCTTGAAAAATCTAGATGGTTAATGACTTAGTTACTAAGTCACGATAGGTAATCACGACAGATATTTGTTGTTGGATATAATTCACTAGAGAAAATAGTTTATTGTGCTGTAAGAATTGACGTGAATTAGTTCATGTCTCGAGATTCTTGACTAGCATTAAGAAAACCCCATTAGGTATTTGTTTATTTGATAATGATGTTTCTTGGCTTTAATGACATTTTGATGAGAACCTGCTTAGAACAAGCCAAGCAAACCCACACAAGACCAAAACCGTTCCCAAGAATGCCAAGACAGTTCGGATAAAAAACTCTAAACCTCTGAAGAACAAGCAATAGAAACCTAGAGTGCTAATGGGGCGCCACAAAAGATTAGCAAACCTTTGATAAGCCAAAACCAGTGAGAAAAAATTGAGGGTTTCTCAAAGTTCACAAAATCGATATAATTTTATTGAAGAAGAGTTGATCA
>SKCR01023042.1:0-20319 GCA_019454045.1 Zanthoxylum bungeanum | reverse complement strand
AATTTAATTAACCTAAAATGTATGTCATAATTAATTAACCAAATTAAGATTTCCAAAATACCAATTTGTTCAATTAATTATGTCCATCATCATCAATACATGTCCAAAACATTTGATGCATCAAATCAAGTCCTTTCCCATGCTTCAAGCTCACGACATTTCGGGTTTTTACATGTCCAATTCGGTTTTAATCCAATTAAGTCCAAAATCAACATTACCCAATTTATTTCAACTCATCCCATGATCAAAATAAAAAAATACCATGATGTTAGGGTACACTTAAGATTCGGCCAAGCCTAAAATTATTGGGGAAAATTTATGTAATTCGATTTTCTTCAAATTGATAACCAATAACTCCAATTCATTCATTTACAAGCATGCTCAAACAAGTAATTTCACTCAAACATGCTCAAATTCAATTTACCCAAATTTTACCCTAATAAAATTTCATGCTCAAAATGGCTCTAATACCATTGTTGGGTTTCTACTATAGTCCCGGGATCTTTCAAGAAATAAAATCATGTGTGAATACAACAAAGAAGTAAGGCGGAAACATACTCACAATGATCGGATTTGTGCGATGCAAGGAACAACAAAAATTCTTCAAGCTTTTCCTCCAAGGTGCTCACGGTTTTGCTCCAATTTTGTTCCTTCAAGATTCGGCCATCACCTCCAAGTGTTCTCCAAGGTTCCGTCATGGTCTCCATGAATGTTCCAAGCTCCAAGCTTCGGAAATGGTGATTCCATGCTTATGAGTTAGTTTCCCTATTACCTACGGATGACCCTTTTTGTGCTAGCATTGGAAAAATTGCCACAATCTTTCCATGTTCTTCTTATTGAATTCGGCCTAGCCATAAATTGAAGAAGAAAATGGCGCCAAGTGTCGTGAGAGGTAGAGAGGAGAAGCAAGGCCCCCTTGGACGAAATTGGTGAGTGAGAGAAGTGAGAGAGTAAGCTTCCAAGTCAAGACTTGGATGGTTTTGTTCAAAGACAAAACACTTGAGACTTGTGTTTTCCAAAAACAAAGTCATGGTTTTTTGTGTTTACAAAACACAATACATAGAGTATGCCACCCACTACCACATTATATAATAAAATAATGTTAATGGTGTTGTCCCACCACTTATTAAATTCAAAATTCAAATCGGCAACTGCGGCAAAGTTCGGGTTTGGGTTCGTTAATTCCGAATTAACGAATTTTCCGTTGCGACGTAATTAAATCAAATTTAATTAAATAATAATGCCTCACAAAATTATTATTAAAGTCGCTCGTGAATTAATTCCAAATTAACTCGTTCGCCCGAATTAAAATCCAATTTTAATTTTGAGTCGAAATCTAATTTCCGCTAATATATCGAATATACTATTCAAGTCTCAAATAAATAAATAAAATAGAAAAATCCAATTTATCTATTAAATTTATTTTATCGATCAATTCTAAATTAATCGTTCTCTCTTCTCATCGAATTTTATCCGGGAAATATTCTCGTCGAAATTAATCCCAGATTAATTTTCTCTCTCTTCCATTTAATCCCAGATTAAATAAAGTGCGAGTCATACGTCATCGGTGAATCTTCGGGAAGCGACCCATGAGATTCCGGATATATTGGCAGTAAATCCGGTTGTCGAACTATCTGAACATGTAAGTACCAAGTACTACGTTTTTACCGACTTACAAGACATGGTTGGCTTCTAGCAAAGCACTGTGCCTACCCAATTCTCCAGAAATATTTTTACAGGAATATGTGATTTATATAAGGCGTAGTATACGTAGTATTGCGTATTGCGATCCAGTATCGGACTGTCACATGCTAGGCCTGGGGCTGGAACTGTGTCTGCCCCGTATGATGCACATGTTAGATGTCTGGTAACTAGTCTCTATAATCGGATATACATGACCTAGTTATAATATCCCGATAGCTGCAGCATATAAGAGCACCAGTCCCATATCCTACGTGACATCATCTCCACTATGACTGGAGTGATACTTCCTTCTTGACATCACACCCAACACACTACGATTTTCAATATACCCAGTATTGGCGTACACAGAACCGGTTAAAGCCCTGGACGACCGCAACCAAAGTATAATGATTGTCGCAAGTATTAGCGGTGCAAGTCTCAAGTTAAGACCAAATACACATACCCTGATTTTGGACTCCCATAGACACATAGTCATACTACCAATGGAATTCCGAAGGGGTCTATCCAGAGCCAAGCTATTTTCCGTACCATCGGTAAAACACAACCTCCTATTACACTTGCATGAGTATCCTATACCCAAATATATGAGAACTATGCTGTTATGCCCTTATAACGTGCACAAGTGTAATACTAGTCTTTTACGTATTTATCGATGTCTAATCTCGATAATACTATGACTAGGGATATTTAATGATTTATCCTTCGTGGACTGATACTGTCTCATATCATTCTCAATCCAAGAACAAATCATAAGGACCTCCTATCATTTATACATCTTGGTGATCTAATCACAATGATAAGAGCGCAATCTCCTTTATCACATAGTTAATTTGTACAACAACACCATGATCTGTACAAATAGTGACGCTATGGGTCATAACTGTCCAACATACAGTCCAACTGTTACAGGAAAAATAATGATATATTAGTCCAACTAATAAATAATTGACGAAATAATTTGAAAGCGCGTAAAGCTAAGTATTTGAATGAAATTGAAAATTCAATACTAGCCTCCCACTATTTTTCGGCGAGCCTCTAACCCTCTGTTGAGTACTCGAGAAAACCCAGTTTCCTAGTGGGCTAGTATCCTGTTAAATAACACACAACCTTGACTTTGGCCAACAAGCTGTATGATATTTAACTAGGTAGATCTCCAAGATCAATTGGATCTCATCCAATTCCTAGATCCGCTTGGTGGACCTCCAAGTCCGAAACATATATACAATATATATGCCAATATATCCAATATATTTTCCTAACCTTTTTCCTCTGAATCAACTAAGCCTTGACTTTGGCACAACAAGCTTAATGATTCCAGTTAAGCGGAACCCATTGACTTTGGAAAGCTTCGTAATCGATGTCGATGGATAAGAAGTGATCTTGACTTTGGCCAAAAAATCACAACTTGGACAAGACACACGATATGCAACAAAGCCTCCATGATTCAAACACATCCGCGATGGACAAAGGTCTTGACTTTGGCCAACAAACCAGTGCCAATCTTGGATCTTGAGTAAGAATCACTCAATGGAAGGAAAAACGCTTAATATGTTTTGAGGGTTTTCGCATAAATTAGAAACGAATTTATTATCTTTGTTAGGTCTCATCATACACCCTTAAGCATGCATTATAAAAGCATAATAAGGCGCGAAAATAAATTAATAACAATATGCGGATGGATATCTCACAGATTGTTCCTCGAAGAAATCACTCTCTTTCCTCTCCCCGGCTAGCATTATTCTTACTTCTACCCAATTACATAATACATTAAAGAAACCTCATTAACATTGAGGGGAATTAGGTGAGAAGAGAATTACAAAAGAATCAAGAGAGATAAGGCTGGACAAGCAAGTCCAATTTAATAAATTCTAAATTTACAACAATTTCCAAAATTGCCCTTCCCTTCTAATATCCATCTGATATACGTTATTCATTCAACACATCCATGTATTCATTCATAGCATGTTATTCAATCAATCTAATCCAATTAATTAATCTTTGAATTAAGTGATCATCAAATGTTCAAACAACGATTTGATTTTGCGCGAGTCAAACTCGTTTGTGAATAAGTACTCAAAGTACGAATTCTTGAATTATATCGAACTACTACATTAAATCCAATTTAATTTGTATTCAATACTAATTCTATATTTAATTCTAAATTAAAGAACTACATTTTTTAATGCGTTTTAACGACTTAGATTCCAAATCTAATCTAAACGGGTCTCAAAGCCAAATTAACATCCAATGTCGTTTAATTAAAGTCCAATGGGCTTTCAATTGATTTCATAAGGCATGGACTTTGGTCAATATGGGTCAAACCTAAATACCAAGGCCCAAGTAAGGAATCACCCTTATTTGCCAAGAAACCAATTTCGGCCCATTAGGCCCAATTAAACATTTAAAGCCCATTTTTTATATTTGGACTAATGGAGTGGTTTAGGCCCAATATGGATCCAATCTGATTGACCCAAACCTACTTGGCCCAACCAAGTCCATAAGGCCCAAATACAACAATTATAAGCCCAATTCTAAATCAAGCCCAATTAATTAAATTCAAATTTTCAAAAAATTCATAATTTAATAAATCAAAGTGTTTAGCCATGATTAATCTTTTAAATTAACATTTCCAAAACACTAATCTAATCCATTAATCATGCTTATCATCATCAACACATGTCCAGCATTATTGAATCAAAAAGTCATCTCATTTCATGCTATATAGCTCACGGCATTTATAGGGTTTTTTGTCCGATTTCGTTTTCAATCCGATTGATTATCAAATCATCATTTCCCAACTCTTTTAAGTCATCCAATGATCAAAAGAACAAAAACTACCATGACCATTAGGGTTTTATAACTCTCGGCCAAGCCAATGGTTTGGGGAAAAATTAATCCAATCCATATTTCATGAAATTGATCATGCATAACACTATGTTATCATCACTCAAGCATACTTAATCAAACAATTTCATCAAATCATGCTCAAATCATTTTTACCCAAATTTTAAGCATATGAACCCTAATATTTTTCATGCTCAAACTAGGCTCTCATACCATTATTGGTTTCAAATATAGTCCCAAGATCATATTTGAACAATGAAATAGAAAGAATACTCAAAGAATTGAGGCAGAAACACACTTACATTGAACGGATTTGAGATGCGTTGAGAAGAAAATGAACTCCAAGTCATCTTTGAAGCTCACGACAAAGGAGGTCCATTTTGATGATGAATAAGCTCCAAGCCTTTCAATGGATTCCAAGCTCTAAGGTAGGTCTCCCTAACACCTTGTAAGATTCTTGAATGTGCTAGCAAGTGAAGAAAAAGAAAAATAATTTCCTTGTTCTTCAAAGGTAACTCACGGCAGTCTTGGGGGGGGGCGACAGAGAGAGTTTTGCCTTTTGTTTTCTTAAAACAATAATGAAAAATCCTTTACAAAATATTGGTATATACTTTCCAAAAGTCAAACCAAAATTTTGGAGCCAAAATTTCATTAAATGCCCACAACCAACAACATCATGAATAGTGATTGCATGTCACTCACAAAAAAAGTGAATAGACATCCATCACTAAAGTGACATGTGATGTGATGAGCGATGTGATTTGTGGCCGCACTTGATTCAAAATTAGAATGGCCTCGCAAACACATCCCGGGCTCGGTTTTGTTAATTCCGAATTAATGAATTTTCGGTTGCGTCGTTATTAAATCAAATTTACTATTCACGTCGCTTACGAATTAATTCTAAACTAACTCGTTTGCCAGAATTAAAATCTAATTTTATTTCCGTGTCGAAATCCAATTTCGTTTAATATATCGAATATATTATTTTATCGATTAATTCCGAATTAATCTTTCTCTCTCTACAAATAGTATTTTATCCTATATAAAATCTCCCCGTTATTAATCCAAGATTAATTAAGTACGAATCAAACGTCATCGTGAATCTTCGGGAAGCGACCCAAGAGATCCCTGGATATGTTGGTAGTAAATCCGATCGTCGGACTATCCGAACACGTACGTACCTCGTACTACGTTCTTACTGATTTACGAGACATGGTTGGCTTCTAGCAAAGTGCCATGCCTACCCAATTCTCCAGAAATATTCTTAATGGAATATACAATCTTTGTCAGGCATAGTATACAGTAGTATCGTGTATTGCGATCCAGTATCAAATGTCACATGCTAGGCATGGGGCTGGAATAATGTCTCCCTCGTACGAAGCATATATCGGATCACTAGCAACTAGTCTTTTTAATCGGGTAATCATGACCTAGTCATATTATCCAAATAGTTGCAACACTTTAGAGCACCAGTTCTGTATCCCTGCATGATCATCATCTCCATATGACTGAAGTGATACTTCCGTCTTGACATCACATCCAATACACTACGATTCTCAATAAACCCAGAAGAGGCTTACACAGAACCTGTTAAAGTCCTGGACGACCAAAACCAAAGCGTATTGATTGTCGCAAGTACTAGCGATGCAAGTCTCAGGTAAGACCAAATACACCTACCTTGATGCGGATTCCCATAGACACATAGTCATACTACCAATGGGATTCTGCGGGGTCTATTCACAGCGAAGCTGTTTTCGTAACATCGGTAACACAACCTCCTATCACACTTGCATAAGTATTCAATACTTAAATATATGAGAACTATGTTGTTACGCTTCCATAACATGCACAAGTACAATACTAGTCTATTCCGCATTATCAATGTCCAATGATGAGTGGTATTTATATCACTTTTTCCCACTCATTTGACCTAATATTTTGTATAGTTTCTCGAGTTTTGTGAACGTTTTGATGTGTTTTTGTTTATTTTGCAGATAAAAATAATATTTCGACTTAATAGAATCAAGTCGGGGATAAAACGATGAAATTTGGAGGAAAAAATGTCAAAAACGAAATTCTTCTATACGCGTCACGAAGTGCAGTCAAAATTTCCAGATTTGCGCAATATTCGTAGTTTGGCCATAACGTTTTCGTCCGATGTCCGATTGAGCTGATTCAAGTTGCAGATTAAAGAAGACCCGAAGATATACAACTTTGAAAGTCAAAATATTTTCGAATTCCGAATTTGTCATGGCCTAAATTGATGAACAATACAGTATATTTTGAGTAACTACTATAGTGATTTACAAAATATAAAATAAAATAAAAAAATAAAAAAAATAAAAATTGTCAAACTTCCACCAAACATGCTTGCATGTTTGGTGCCATGTTTGATGCCATGTTTGGTGCCATGTTTGTGGCATGTTTGGTGGAGTGTTTGGTGGAGCAATTTGTGGAGCAATTGGTGGAGAAATTGGTGGAAGCCTTTAGGTTTTTCTATAAATACCAAGCCATTTCATTTGTAATTCTCATGCTTTCCTTAGGTTTTTGTAAGGAATTTAAGGATTGCATCTTGTTTGTATTATTTTAAGTATTTAATTTATGTATTTTAATTTTCAGTAGCAGTAGTTCTCTTCTTCTACTCTTTCTTTTTATGTTCAGTAGTTAGATTTTCGCTGGGGGAAGGGTGAAGCTTTTATTATTTTAATTTAGATTAATCTCCCTTAAATATAATATGGAAAATAATTCAAAAATAAAAGATTACCGCCTTAATGGCTGGTTTTATTTATTTGACATAATGTGGCACCGCCTATATGGCTGGTCTTTAGGTGACAGTAATTACCGCCTATATGGCTGGTTTATGTTCAAATACTATTACCGCCTTTATGGCTGGTCGGACTTAATTTGACTTAATAATGAATACTGCCTTATGGCTGGTCAGTATATCACGTTTAATTTCTGTATTATATTAAGGGAGATATCTAAATTATAAATAGTAAAAGTGGATCCCTAACCCCAGCATTTTATTTTTATTCTAGGGAAGTGTGATGAAACACAATACACACACTTAATAATTGATTTTCTTTTTATGGGTAGTCTTTAGTTTGTTTATTGAGTCTTAAGCTTAATGCGTCTTGTTAACTGGCCATTAATAAGATTGATGGGGTAAATCTAAAATGAACTAGACATAGGGATTTTAGGTTTCAGCCTTAGATTCAATAGCCCACGATCTTCCTTGAGGATAGATAACCCTTTAATAGATTTCCTTACAGGATAGAATATACCTGTCGGGCGTGGGTAGCCATAATTGGAACTTGGTCTTAATGAATCCAGGTAATGTGGTTGACATAGACATATGGTTCAATTGGGTTATACTGGGTATTTGCGTCTGACCATCGAAGAGGCTTTTGCATATTTTCGTGTTCCAGGTTAGCAAACTGAATTAGTACACATAAATAAGAGAATCAATTCATCCTTTTAACAGTATTGTGTGGAGTCACGACCCTAGATCTTTTGAGTCTTTTTATTTATTTTCCTTAGTATTTTCTTTTGTTTATTTTATTTATTCTAATTAAGCAAATCCACATTCAACCAACCAAAGCAATCAATTCCTTCTCCCTATAATTAGATACATGTAAATAAATAGATTCAATAATTAATAACAACAGTAGGAATTAAGTCCTCGTGGGATCGATATTTTTATACTACTTGAACGATACGTGCGCTTGCGTTATACGCGTGTGTTTGCACCGGTCAAGTTTTGGCGCCGTTGCCGGGGACTTATATTTCTTGAGTTATTAATTTTGAAACTATCTAATTTACTTGTATCTAATTTTCTTTATTTTATTGTAATTTTTATTTCTTTCTTTTATTTCAGGTGTTGTTGAAAAATGGAACACTACTGGGAGATTGAGAGATTACGAGCCTTATAAGAAGATACACCCCAATTTTGGGAGCAACAGTCCGGTTTTCTGAGGCCTGTTGTACAGCCCAACGACTATCACTGGATGCCAGAACCAAGCAATACTACATTTGCTCAACAGAACTCAATGTGGAGATGTGACATATGTAATGGTAACCACCCAAGCGATTATTGCGAGTACAACTACAATTCAGGGTGGCAGAACTATCAGAATCCTTCATGGTATGATGAGCCATCACATTTCACAGAGCCACATTTTCCATCTTATCCACCATCACCTATGATTTTCATCAAGAACCAGAACCATCAGAGGAAGAATCATTGGTTGACATGCTCAAAGATTGGTTCCAGAAACGGGACAAAAGTTGGATGCAATGCTTGAAACATGCCAGAATCAATTTGAAAGTATTCAGAGACAATCAACATCGATTCAGAGATGACAGATCAAACGAGACAGTTAATTGAAAACCAGAACTACATACCTCAAGAACCATTTTCAGATGACACTGATGAAGCCTTCGAATACCAATCTTTTCACAATGACACTTCAACAGAGGAGGAGGCTGAGCAGTATCAACAACCAGAGGTATCAGTTCAGGAACCCGAACCGGCAAAGTCTCGATTTGATTTTTATTATTCAGATTCTGACGAGGATGAAGCTGAACTCTTTGTACCAACTGCAAAAAACTTGAGGATGGAATTCTGTATCCTCAAAATGAAGATCTTGGAGCATCCATTGCACAAATGTTTGAAGAATTCTACCTGAGCCAATCATTTCACCCAGATCAGAGGATGAAGACCTAATGTCAGACATCTTTACATCCTCAGGTTGACATTTATGGAGCATGCATTTCACAGATGTCAGATGAAGAACTGAACACGGAGATCCTAAAATACATCTGTGAAGAAAAGGTGGAGAAGCAAAAAAGCAAATTGAGGAGCAAATGACAGAACTTAATGAGATCCATAGCATTCAGGTGAAACATCACTGTTTTGGGGAGTACAATTTAGAGAAATCGCCCAGAAGCTTGACAGAATGGAACTTCCATTCCAAGTCAAGCACCATACGAGACCTCCTGATTTTCTTTCTTTCTTTGCAGGAACACTGGAGCGACAAAGATTAAAAAGGTGGCACAAGCACTGAATGAAACAAAACTTTTTTGCCACCTTACCGTTGGAAGAGACCCTTCAAAAGCAACGCTCATGGGATTGTCTTTAATCGGACATCCAAAACGACGCTGAAACCTCCTTGACAGATGGATTTCAGTCACGTCTGGCTGAAGACGAAAAATTTAGCGCTAGCAGGGAGGCAACCCATGCAATTTGTTGTAATTTTTTTTTCATATTTTGTGTATACATGTTGTAGAATTTTTAACTTTGTGTGTTAGTTTTCAGGTAAAAGCACAAAAGGAGCATTTTTAAGACAGAAGGAATGGTGTTTGAAGATCGCAAAGATGAAAGATAAATCATGAGTGATGGCTGAGTAAGGAATGCAATTCTTGAGACGCATCCTCATGAATTTATACTAGCGAGTGGCGTATTGCGTACACAATTCCGTTGCCTTAATTATTGCTTTGATTTGTCTTTCTTTGTTATTTTCTTTTATTTTCGCCGACAAGATCTAAACTTTTTGACTTTTCACGATTTATTTTAACGTTCATCTAATAATTGTCATTTGGCAGATACTAGTGCAATTATTACTCACCCATTTTCAGGTTCTATAAATTCAGCCATACATTTCTCTCTTCGACACAACCAGATACACATCCAAATAAGAGAGAGAAAATGGAAGCAACTTCACAGCAGCGAGTCAAGCGAATTTGTGTTTTCTGTGGATCCAATTCTGGTAACAAACCAGAATTCATCGAGGCTGCGAAGGAATTGGGGCGAGTCATAGCGGAAAGAAATATGCACCTAGTATATGGCGGTGGCAATCTTGGATTGATGGGAAGCATTTCAAAAGCCGTTCAGGATGGTGGCGGTCATGTTTTGGGAATCATTCCAAAACCTTTGGCGGACGAACACTTAATCGGACAAACAAATGGAGATGAACGCATCGTATCTGGAATGCCCGAACAAATCCAGGAAATGATCAATACGGCAGATGCGTTTATTGCGTTACCAGGAGGGCTTGGGACGTTTGAGGAAATGTTTACAGTAGCATCATGGGCGCACTTAAATATTCATCGGAAGCCCATTGGGTTACTTAACATTGAACATTTCTTCTATTTTCTGTTTGTATTTCTTGCGGAAGCCAAAAGACATGAGTTGTCACCAAATCAGTACATGATATCTCCTGACTGCGACAAAGGCTGAAGAATTAATTGACCAAATCTAGCTTTTGAACCAAAACTCGACCCCATTCTCTCCAAGTTGGACTGGACAGACAACGATCGTGGTAAGAAGCGTAAACTGGACATAGATCTTAATCAGTAGTTCAGCTAACCAGGTACGATTTCTAAACTCTTCTTCTACTGTTTAAGACATTGGGGACAATGTCTCATTTAGGTTTGGGGGAGGATTTAGTTGATTAGTATCTTGTGGATTTTAGTTGATTAGTATTTTTTTTTAGTTTATGTGTTGTTTTTATTTTTAGTTCAAAATTTTTCGAAAAATACAAAAAAATTGAAAAATTTTCAAAAATTACAAAAATATTTTGCGTTTTTGTGTTTTTAATGTTGACGAAATGGTGTGAATTGATGTGAAATTGGTGAGAAACATATTCAAACCTATTTTCGAAATAAGTTAATTTTTGTTTATTTCCTTTTAAATTATTTAATTTGTGAATTCTCCATAAAACGGACTAAAATGGATCTTCATATGCTTAGTTGACAGGTATTATCAATATGCATAGTAACTTACGGACATGAGGCATATTTGAAAAGTTTGTAATATTTTGTGCTCTAGTTTAATTGGAAGAAGCATCTCTAAATAACAATGGAGGGAGTAAAAAAAAATCTGATATACAAAAATATAAGCATCTAAGATCCGGGTGGGTAATTAAGTCGTAGGGGTGTCTTAACACTAGTGCCCTAAAACCAACAGGTTTGGGAGTCACTGGCCAAAGCTCGCTACATGGATCAAAGATGTTGCAAAAAATATATATATCTGAAGTCTGGGTAATTAAGTCCGTAGGGGTGTTTTAACACCTGGTGCCCTAAAGCCAACTGGTTTGGGAGCCACCGACCCAAAGCTCGCTACATAGACGGAATGTATTGTATATAAATAAAAGTCAAAATCAGAAAAAGAAAGAAAAAAATCAGAAAAATCCAAAAAATTATTTCATTGCTACAAAAAGGTGTGAAATCTGATAGAACTTTAGGACAAAAATATTACTCTCTTATCAACTATACTTATGACTGTTGTGGGCAAAAATGAGTTGATTAATATTTTGCTGGCTGTGTAAATGGAGAATGGTAAATATAATCGGAGAGAATTTACTTATTTAGTAATTTAGAATGAAACAAAACAACTAGTAACTTGTGGAGAAGTTTCACTTGATTAGTCACTAACTTCTCTTTTCTCTTGTCTTTTTGCTTTCGTGTGCATTAGTTTTAACTAACTTTTACTTTTGTAAAAAAGGTTTGTGGGTATCATTGCTGTAAACCCTCACGAGACTACAACTCGTCCACTAGGGAATTAGGGTTTAAAGGCTTGTTGCATACGCTAAATGCAACTGTGATCCCACGAAAGTGGTTAGTTAATTTTATTTTCATGTTATTTTATTTATGTTTTGCTCGAGGACTAGCAAAATGTTAGGTTTGGGGTGTGATGAGTGGTATTTATATCACTTTTTCCCACTCATTTGACCTAATATTTGTATAGTTTCTCGAGTTTTGTGAACGTTTTGATGTGTTTTTGTTTATTTGTTGTAGATAAAAATAATATTTCGACTTAATAGAATCAACTCGGAGCTAAAACGATGAAATTCAGAGGAAAAATGTCAAAAACGAAATCTTCTATACGCGTCACGAAGTGCAGTCAAAATTTCAAGTTTTGCGCAATATTCGTATTTGGGCCATAACGTTTTCGTCCGATGTCCGATTGAGCTGATTCAAGTTGTAGATTAAAGAAGACTCGAAGATATACAACTTGAAAGTCAAAATATTTTCGAATTCCAATTTTTCATGGCCGAAATTGATGAACAATACAGTATATTTTGTGTAACTACTATAGTCATTTACAAAATATAAAATAAAATTAATAAAATAAAAAATAAAAAATAAAATTGTCAAACTTCACCAAACATGATGCATGTTTGGTGCCATGTTTGATGCCATATTTGGTGCCATGTTTGGTGCCATGTCTTGTGGCATGTTTGGTGGAGTGTTTGGTGGAGCAATTTGTGGAGCAATTGGTGGAGAAATTGGTGGAAGCCTTTAGGTTTTCTATAAATACCAAGCCATTTCATTTGTAATTCTCATGCTTTCCTTAGGTTTTTGTAAGGAATTTAAGGATTGCATCTTGTTTGTATTTATTTTAAGTATTTAATTTATGTATTTTAATTTTCAGTAAGTAGCAGTAGTTCTCTTCTTCTACTCTTTCTTTATGTTCAGTAGTTAGATTTTCGCTGGGGGAAGGTGAAGCTTTTATTATTTTAATTTAGATTAATCTCCCTTAAATATAATATGGAAATTATAATTCAAAATATAAAAGATTACCGCCTTAATGGCTGGTTTTATTTATTTGACATAATGTGGCACCGTCTATATGGCTGGTCTTTAGGTGATAGGTAATTACCGCCTATATGGCTGGTTTATGTTCAAATACTATTACCGCTTTTATGGCTGGTCGGACTTAATTGACTTAATAAGGAATACCGCCTTTATGGCTGGTCGGTAATATCAGTTTAATTCTGTATTATATTAAGGGAGATATCTAAATTATAAATAGTAAAAGTGGATCCCTAACCCCAGCATTTTATTTTTATTCTAGGGAAGTGATGAAACACAATACACACACTTAATAATTGATTTTCTTTTTATGGGTAGTCTTTAGTTTGTTTATTGAGTCTTAAGCTTAATGCGTCTTGTTAACTGGCCATTAATAAGATTGATGGGGTAAATCTAAAATGAACTAGACATAGGGATTTTAGGTTTCAGCCTTAGATTCAATAGCCCACGATCTTCCTTGAGGATAGATAACCCTTTAATAGATTTCCTTACAGGATAGAAGAATATACCTGTCGGGCGGGGGTAGCCATAATTGGAACTTGGTCTTAATGAATCCAGGTAATGTGGTTGACATAGACATATGGTTCAATTGGGTTATACTGGGTATTTGCGTCTGACATCGACAGAGGCTTTTGCATATTTTCGTTTGTTCCAGGTTAGCAAATGAATTAGTACACATAAATAAGAGAATCAATTCATCCTTTTAACAGTATTGTGTGGAGTCACGACCCTAGATCTTTTGAGTCTTATTTATTTTCCTTAGTATTTTCTTTTGTTTATTTTATTTATTCTAATTAAGCAAATCCACATTCAACCAACCAAAGCAATCAATTCCCTTCTCCCTATAATTAATGTAAATAAATAGATTCATTAATTAATGACAACAGTAGGAATTAAGTCATCGTGGGATGGGATCGATATTTTTATACTACTTGAACGATACGTGCGCTTGCGTTATACGCGTGTGTTTGCACCGGTCATCCAATCTCGATAATACTACGACTAGGGATGTTTTAATGATTAAACCATTATGGATTGATACTGTCTCATATCATCAATCCGGAACTAATCATAAGGACTTTTACCATTTAATTTCCAAGTAAATAAATTACAAAATGATAAAAGGCAATTTCCATTGCTACATAGTTAATTTGTACAAAAACCACAATATCTTTTACAAATAGTGACACTTCAGGTCATAACTGTCCAACACTTATGTTATATTATCATATATGTACATGCATTCATTCGTGCATACTTATGACACATTGAAATAATTCATATATATGCACACTCTATGCACACACAAAACTTATCTTTATATAGTCACATTTATATATACTTACATACATATATATATCAACATGCTCAAGTTAACATGTATTAACATTTCAACCATATTATCATATCATAACAATTTACATTCTTCTTTGCTATATCAGTTAACGACTATACTTAATTGTACACATACATCTGAAGATATTGTTCATATCAAGTTAATGATTCATAACATGTTATATATATATTTACATCCCTAACTATTATGCAAACTCGTAATCTCAAATCACATGCATTCATGCTACAAGAATGTCTGCACAAACACCTCTCATACCAACTTACTAATTTCATATTATGCATACACACACGCAATCAAAAATCTTCTACTATATCAAACTTCACACATATACAGACTTCAAATTCTCAGTTCTTAAATTTATTTAGCCATTTCCCAAATATCAACTTGTGTTCAAATATCTCATTACATATATTATGCACATATACTCAATGTTCATTTAAACATGCATCAAGATACTTGTACAAAAAAATACCTAATATTATATACATGCTTACTTCCTTAAAATTACCATTCTTTCAGTTTAATCTCATTCCATAGGTATAGTTTCTACAACTTTCAAATCTCAGGTATCATTATATTATACTCATATGTATTTCCTTACATTTCATGTATACACATATACTTTATCATTCTTATACTTTCAATCTTAGGCTTGCTAGTATCTTACTTGCATATATATATATATATATATTATTCATATACTTATAAAATTTCTTTATTAGTTAAATTCAAACAGAACACTTCACAAGTAATCATCGCATGGATTACTTACCTAGCTAGGCAGACACTCATGATCCTGGTCCGATCTGTCAAAACAAATAACGAAACATGGTCAGAATCACTATTTGCGAAACTTTCTACTCATCTATACATACATACATACGTACACACACACACACACACCACACACACATATATACATACATATATATATACACACACATTATTCCGTTTTATGGTTATTCAAACAGAACACGTCATAAGTAATCGCATGGATTACTTACCTAGCTATGCGGACACTCATGATCCTGGTCTGATCTGTCAAAATAAATAACAAAACATGGTCAGAACCGCTATTCAAGGAACTTTCTACTCATCTATAATAAACTTCCGGACCATCCCGGAATACACTAATACTCTCCGATTCCACGGTTCAAACTTCATTACTCTAATACATCTTTGTATACTATTCTAAACTAGCTAGATAGCTTAAATTCTCATTTTATGCGTTTGCAAAAAATCTTGCGGAAAAGTTTTCGCAAATGCTGCGGAAGGATCTTGGACCTTCCAAACTTATCCGAAATTACTCAATTACTCTCGTAATATGTAATATCCCGGTCATTCGTAACCTACCCAACACAGTAAAATTGTGCGAAGCATGTTAATATTCATTTAGGGTATGAAAATAATTTTCATGACTTAGAAATCCCGACTGGAGACTCGGTAAAAATTTTCAAGTTTTGACGGTTTTCCGTTAATTTTCTATTTTGAACAGCTGTTACTAAATTAGCCATAACGTCTTTCATTTAACTCCGATGTTGACGAATAATATATTGTTTCGAAGGGAAGACATAGACACACATCTTTCATGTCAATTATTGTCCCTAAATCAGACCACAAATAGGTCAAAAATGTGTGCAACGTGGCTGTCACTGCACAATTCTGAGAACAAATAAGAATGTGACACTTGGCACAACAAAAGCCACTCACCATCAAAGTAAAAATCTCTCCCCAAGTATCAATAAGACACTATTATCTTCTTCTATTTCATCTAGCCCCAAAAATTTCGAAATTCTTCTCTCCTTCACGCCATCATCATTTTTCTTCATGTTTCCATCAATTTCTCATGCAAAATGGAAGGAATCAAGTGTTCAATCAAGCATGTAAGTGTTTTACACCCTTTTCTTCTTGCAAATTTTAGTTTTGAACATGATTTCTTCCCCCCAAAATTTGAAACTTTGAACCCTAGAATTTGGGGGGTTTTTGATTATTGGATTTGATAGAAGTTATGGCATGATTAGGTTGTTATTTAGTGGAGGTATAGCATGGTTATAACTTTGGTATTGATTGAATGTACATGATGAGCTTGGAAAGTGAGTGGTGATTTTGTTTATTTGTTGACTTGTTAATATTGAATGAGTGTTGTATGATGATATGAACCCAAAATAATTTGTTTGGTTTGATTGGAATGGAAAATGCAAAAGTAATAAATTGGTCAGTTTTGTTAAAACAGTAGGTCTGGTTTGTACTCTGATTTATGTTGCCTTGTAGGAGGAATTAGAAAAAGTGTAAAAAATGAAACTTGTTTCTTTATGTCTTATATATATGCATGTAAAATTGGTTTGCGAAATATTGAGTATTGGAAAATTTATAGCATGATGATTGGGGCTGGTTCTGTCAGATTTTCATGCAGGTAGCTAGCTATGAATCAATTAATATGAGGACGTTAGGAGCTTAATTAGGCTAAGTGTTAAGTATGAGTTTTTTTCATTTAGGTGTTAACTAAATTCTGTGTAAAGTAGGTTTTCAATTGGAATTAAATTGCTACTGAAATGATGAAGAAACCTAGACCTGTTCAGATAGTAACACTGCTGGAAAACATGGAAAAAATTAGTAAGTTGTGTTTTATGGTTTGATCAAGTTTGATATATGTTTGTGGGAATGATTTTCATGATTTCATAATGGCTTGATGATGAATAATGCGTATGCGGATGAATGTTCATGCATGATAACGAAAATGAATTGGAAAGTGCTAAACTTGAAAATATGTATAATGGCCGAATTGGGTAATAATGGAATGAGGTTTGTGTCTTTGTGAATTGGATAACGATTGGTAGTAACAAATGTATATGCTAATACATTGTGTGATGACTTGTGAAGTAGATGAAGAATGTGTGTTAATGATGAATGCATAGGGAAAAAAAAGTGCATGATATGATAAAGTGAATGAGTATTCTGACACTGATGAGTTTGATATACTTGTGAATCAAAGGAAGTGGAGTTAATGTGTACATGCCTTGGATACCTCATGGTGACAATAGAAAGTATCAAATTCGGATAACATAGGAGTTCCAGGTAAGTAACCTATGTGATGAATACTTGAGACGTGTTTTGTTTGAATTTAGATAATAAAGGAATTTTATAAAGATATATGTAACCCTAAAATAGGAAGAATATATGCGTATAAAAGCCAGTAAGATAATAGTGAGCCTTAGATTGAAAGTATAAGAATGATAAAGTATTTGTGTATATATAAAATGTGAGCAAATATTATGAGTGTAACATAAGAATACTTGGGTTTGGGGGTTGTATAAGTTACACCATAGGGAATGGGATTAAAGTTTAAAGGGATGATAATTATAAGGAAGTAAGCGTTAAGATAAGTACAAAAAAGGTAATATGCACAGAGAAATAAGTAAGCTTGTATATAGTAAGTTTGTGTTTTATGTACAAGTATTTTGATTGCATGTGAAATTGGACATTAATTTAAACTCAGAAATTTCAAAAAGAAAATAATAATAGACTATGAAAGTAAAACTTGAATGGAGTTACGAATATAGAATATATAATGATGCCATTTTGTTGAGTGGGTTTATCCATGTATTGGGAAAAGCATGAATATTCATATTTGTATATGTTGAGAATATTTGTACTTATGATGAGAATGTATTTCCTCGTAGTGTGAATTAATTTCAATAAGAATGCACTGGTATGAGATATGATGCATGATTAATTGTGGCAATGCTTAGAAAGTGAGGTAAATATGGAACACAGGTACGTGCTATAAATATATGTCGAAACTTGAATGCGAACCATGGAATGTGATTGATATGTGAACATGGGTGATGATGTGTGATTTGACTGTGATCATTAAATAATAGTATGATGATATGTGTGTAAGAATGATAAATAGACACATTTCGTAGTATATGGGTTTAAGTATAAACCTATCAGAATGGAAGCATGTAGTGTGAATAAGCACACCGTTGTATGTTATGGATTTATGTGTGTATATGATAGCATATATATAAGTATTGTATGATATTGAGAAATTATAAAATGACTTTATTTGAGTATATGTATAAGTTATAAATTGACTTTATTTGAGTATATGATAAGTATTAGTTATGAATATGTATGTTCGCATGTATTCATGTGCATATGTGATAGCAGTAGCATATAGAGTATAAGTAAGCATGAAAGCATGTATTGAGTGAATGAAAGCATAATGCATTGAACATGCATATTGGGTAATCTTTTATGAATTGCAGTTAAAATTGATTTTAAAGCTTAAAGCATTTTAACAGTTTTAAATGTTTTCAAGATAAATGTTTTAATGGATTTTATCGGGATCAGGGTATAAACCCATCCCAGTGAGATTTTATGAACAATTATGGAATTGACGGATTTCATATGGATTCGGGACTTGGGATATGACCCATCCCAGCTGTACACTAATTGGAATTGATGGATTTAGATTACATGTTCACATGTGGAGGAATCGGGGGACGCCTCTAGATCCTCAGCGCTCAGATGGTATATTCCTGGGCGGAGATGCGCCTACGGGTGAAGATGCGCCTTCGAACGGTGATGCGCCTACGGGTGGAGATGCGCCTACGGACGGAGATGCGTCTACGGGCGGAGATGCGCCTTCGGGCGGAGATGCGCCTACTGGCGGAGATTCAATTTAAAAAAAAAAGGATTTCAGATATCAGTTTCAGAAAAAGAGTTTTAGAAAAGAACTTAGAAGCGCACTGTTGGGGGTGGCCAGATGGCCGTCCGCGGGCCACACTTTTTCTTTCTCTCTCCTCACACACACACTCTCTCAAGCTCTCTATTTGTTTGTTTGAGATAGGATTTGTTGTTTGAGAAACAAAATCAAATCCTTATTACCCTACCATGGCCGAAAATTTGGACTTCTAAAGGGTGTAGGATTTGTTTATTTTTGAAGCAAAATCAAACAAGGAATCCTACACCCCTTGGCCGAATTTTAGAGAGATTAGGAGACTAGTTGTTGATTTTTTTTTATGAAACAAATTAACCATAAGTAATAAGAAAAATTATAATTTAATTTTTTGGATTCTAAGTCATTAGAACCCTAGCCTCCATCTCCTTCTACAAGCTCTCAAGAGTTGAGAATTCTTTTCGCTGTGTGTGATTATTCTCCAAACCGTTTAGAGATTAATTTATGAGTGTAGCCCACACTACCCTCAGTTAGTGTCGAGACATAGTTCGGAAGACCTCGTGATGTTGAAAAACATCCCTAAATACTTACTAGAAGTCAAGGCAATACCCCCCTGAATTGCTTGCAATTTGCGCAAATCAGGGACCCTCAGGGAGATCCGTTTGTGTTTGTTTTTCATTCGAGTTTTTGGGAAACACTTTAGGATAATTTTAGGGCTATGTTAGGATTGATTTTGAAGAAAAAATCAGATCTGAAATTGAGCAGTGAGTGGCGCAAATCAGACCTGAAACTGGGTGCAGTTCGCGCCCATAACGTGTCCAAAATAGTCCGTTATTTCACTGCAGTTCAAGGGCTGTTTGGGGACTGTTTCAGGGCTATTCCGGGGCTGAGATTTTGTCCAAAACATCAGTGAAGACACTAGTTGTATTCCACCAAGCAAAGGAAAAAGAGCAGAAAATTTTTTCAAGTTCGGTTCGTGAGCCTAATCGCTTCCGCTGCGCGGGGGAAGGCGTTCCCTACAATTTAATGATTAAACCTTAGTGGATTGATATCGTCTCATATCTTATAATCCGTAACTAATCATAAGGATTTTTATCATTTATATTTTTTAAGTAATCTAATCACAAAATGATAA
>SKCR01023041.1:0-20321 GCA_019454045.1 Zanthoxylum bungeanum | reverse complement strand
TGAGTCTATGGAGACTCGTATAGACGTGTAGGTGTTTATAGTGGATAAACACTGAACGGCTCACAAAGATTCTTAATGGATGGTACACAAACGTCAATAAAATCTTCTCGGGTTGAGTAGCATAGTGGTCCTTCGACTTGAGATACCACTGTGGATGTATGAGACATCCTCCACACTTAGATGGCAGTCACGTCACCGATCTATTTAGATCAGACCTCCACCTACTCGTTGGGTGTGGACCGATCCTCAGGATATCCTGTGTGTGTCAATATAGGATCCGTCAGTTATGTGTACAGAGCATAGGTAGTCCATATATAATTAGCAGTCTGCTAAATCTGTGGCCACAGTATACTTCGAAGTAAGTTCCGATGTTATTTAAAGATTGCTAATAGATACGTCGACGAGATAATACCTATAGAGATTTGACGTTTACATCTATATCTCTGGGATTATCTGGATACCTGTGACGCAGGGATTATACGTATGCAATGATCTCGACCTGTATGATTCAGCTAGTTTATCCGTGATCGTCATAATCTACGGTGGATAGATTATGGACACGAAATTGGATTTTGTGACGGATATACCTGAATCTAGAGAGTCTCAATAATGAAACATACTCGTAGAGCACTAGGCAACATTTATGAATAATGATGATTATTTATAAATCGTTTAATCGTTAAACGAAAAATACATGCGAACGAGCCGAACCGTCATTTCCTAATAATGTGTATTTGTATTTAATATATGATTATTAAATACACATTAATAAATAGTCAAATAAAGGTATTTGACATATATCATTAATATATGTATTTGAGATATTTAAAGTAAATATAATACATATATTTGATATATTCGTATTTAATTAATTATTTAATTATTTAATTGTTAAATGATTAATATAATTAAAATATAATATATCACCAAATGATAAAGTTAGGAAGTGATTATAAGTTGTAATGTTTGACTTTACATTAAGGAAAAGTTGTCAAATTGATTTTGACTTCTTAAGATATTTGTTCAAAAATGTTGTTTGAAAAATAAAAATATATTTTTTCTTTATAATTCGGCCAATACACTTAAATATAAGAGTTATATTATTCTTAGTTGCATTTGTTGACTTAATTAAATATCTAATAAAGTGTTATTTAGATATTTATGCAAGTTGACTAAATGTAAAGTTAAATGAAATTGAAATGAAATTTGGTATATATGTATACACAATTCGGCCAAGGGCATTTTTTGTCCTAAGTATAAATTGTTTTCATTTCACTTTCATTTCATACCTAATTCACTTTGACATAAACTCCATTAATGAAAACAAGGAAGCTTGTGAGAAGAAAGAAGAATCAAAGAAAGCTTGGTTTTTAGTAAGTTTTCTTCAACTTACTATTAGAGAGGAAAATGTTCCTTAGGATCTAGGCTTTAACATATGATGTTCTTAGGTTATTATTTCTTTATTCTTTGTGTTTTTGATGATGGAAGTTTTGGTGAAAGTGTAAAGCATGTATGATGAAGGAAGCTTATGGCTATTGTAGTAATAAGTGTTTTCTTATGGTTTTGGAAACCTTGTTGCTAATCTAGAGTTGTTGACCCACTCTTAGATGACCTAGATTTGATCTTGAGTTGTTTCATTGTGTTGAGACTTTGATTGGATGGAAGAAACATGATTGAAGTAATTGATTTAACCAATTTGGTCTAATTTGTCCAATTTGAAGAATTGAAAAATTAGGGTTCATGACCAATTCCAAATTTGGGGATTTTCATATATGTTGTGTATTGGATGTGTATATGATGCATATAAAGTTTCATGTTCATTGGATTACATCTTGATGTGTTTTGAAGCATGAAATGACAAAGTGCACAAATGGCACCCCATTGGGAGCATTCGGCCAAGGAGTTAGATTTTGGGGATTTTGGTGCTTTTGGTGTTTTGATGTTTTGAACATGCTAAGTTCATCTTAGAAATGATTTAGAATCATTCAAAATTGATTAGATCAATTTCGGACTAAAATGGACAAAATACCAAGTGTAAGGGCAATTCGGTAAATTCACTTAAATATGATTTATTGAATTTTATTTCATAATTTGATTATTGGAATATTAAATAAATATGTTTATTTAATTAATCCGAGAAAAAGTTTTGAAATCGGAAAATACGATTTTCCGCCGCTTCCGCTGCGTTACCGATTCAGCCCCTAAAAAACCCTACAAATTCAACCTTTTACCTGTTGCCACGGTATATCCATTTGGATAATGCTTGCTAACGCTGCATAATTCATTTATGAAATATGACAGCTTAACGGGAAAATCACTTTCCTAAAAAGGAAACCTTTTGGAGGATGTTTACAATATCCTGTCGGTTTTTTCGTACCAAAACTAGCAAACAAGGTTTGCAGATTATTCGATCCATGTTTGGATTGAAGCAATCATAGGTTCTTGGAATTATCGTTTTGATGTGATCATAATGGTTTATGATTTAATTCAAAACGAAAAGATTCTTGTGGATATAAGAAGGTTAGTGGGAGCGCACTAACAGTGGTTGTCCTATAAATAATGATAATATTCTTTTCTTGGAAATGATATTCCCATAAAAACAATCGGTGAAAGCTTGGCTTTCGGGAAAACTCTCCGAGAACTCGTACATTGAAAATGTACGCGACCTGGTGTCTCATACGCTTTGAGCATATGGATTCACAAACAGGCCAATCCGAGTGATAGTCACTGGATTGATGTTAGAGAACTAAGAATGCTGTCTTAGTCTATGAAGAATGAGAACTTGAAGTGACTGGGATTACTGTTGCAAGTTTCCTAAACCGATAAACGACTATATGTCGCAAACGGTACTATATAGTTTGAATAACGGTACAGTGAGCTGGAAATCTTCCAAGCAAGATATTGTTACCGAATAAATAACAAATGCGGGTTATTGCTGTAGCTGAGGCGGCAATAGAAGCCTTCTGGGTCGATAAATAAATCTAATTAGATTAGATATAATTTTATTAGCAGCTGAGCTAGGCGTCAGCACAGGCTAAAGAATTAATGGTCTCATCAACGATCTAGATAAATACTTCGATATTCATCTGATTCGTACGGATCATACATCATGGTGATGTGATGATCGTATAAATCGCATCAGACGATAATCATGAAAATCCGCTGATGAAAGTCTTTTCTCAGTAATTTGAGCCAACCGTACATAGTTCGGGTGTCAGACACTCGAGTTACTGGCTATAGGCCAAGTGGGAGATTTTTGGACAATTATGACCCATATCGTCACTATTTGTATAGATCATTGTGTTGTTGTACAAATTAACTATGTGACAAAGGAGATTGCACTCTTATCATTTGTGATTAGATCACCTAGATGTATAAATGATGAGAGGTCCCTTTGATTTGTTCCTGGACGGAGAATGATATGAGACAGTATCAGTCCACGAAGGATAAATCATTAAATATCCCTATCCAGAGCATTGTCGAGATTGGACATCGATAAATGCGTAAAAGACTAGTATTACACTTGTGCGCGTTGTGAGGGCACAACGATATAGTTCTCATATATTTGGGTATAGGATACTCATGCAAGTGTAATAGGAGGTTGTGTTTCACCGATGGTACGGGAAACAGCTTCGCTCTGGATAGACCCCCTCAGAATTCCATTGGTAGTATGACTATGTGTCTATGGAAGTTCGAAATCAGGGTAGGTGTATTTGGTCTTAACCTGAGACTTGCACCGCTAATACTTGCGACAATCAATATACTTTGGTTGCGGTCGTCCAGGACTTTAACAGGTTCTTTGTACGCCAATGCTGGGTATATTGAGAATCATAGTGTGTTGGGTGTGATGTCAAGATGGAAGTGTCACTTCAGTCATATGGAGATGATGGTCACGTAGGATACGAGACTGGTTCTCTTAAATGCTACAGCTATCGGGATAAAATGACAAGGTCATGCTTATCTGATTATAGAGACTAGTTACCAGACATCCGACATGTGCTTTGTACGGGGCAGACACAATTCCAGCCCCAGGCATGACGCTTTGCTAGAGGCCAACCTTGTCCTGTAAATCGGTAAAACATAGTACATGGTACTTACGTGTTCGGATAGTCCGACGACCGAATTTACTGCCAACGTATCTGGGGATCTCATGGGTCGCTTCCTAAAGATTCACCGATGACGTATGACTCACACTCTAAATTAATCTAGGATTAATTAGAAGAGAGAGAAAATTAATCTGGGATTAATTGGGAGATATTTTATCTGGGATAAAATATCCATTAAAGAGAGATAACGATTAATTTGGAATTAATCGATTAATTAATATATTTGATATATTAAACAAAATTGGATTACGACGCGGAATTAAAATTAGATTTTAATTCGGGCGAACGAATTAATTTAGAATTAATTCGTTAGTGATGTGAATAGTGATTTCGCTAGGCGTAATCATTTAATTACGACGCACGGAAAATTTGTTAATTTGGAATTAGCGAACTCGAGCCTGGGATTATTTGCGAGCGCATTCGCATTTCGAATTCGAGTGCGGTACGCAAGTCAAATCAAGCGTCAAATCGCTAGTCGCATCAAACGTCAAATCATTAGTCACTTTGAGTGATGTGACTTCATAACTTGATGGATTGAGTGATGGAAGTGGTTGGTGCCATTATTATTTGACTTTTTGAAAGGAAAATGCACATGAAATGAATTTGAAATTCAAATGTGTGTATAAGATACACAAATTTGGAATCAAACCAACCAACTCTCTCTATTCTCTTCATCTCTCTTCACGCCCAAGGAGGCAAAAAGCTTACTGGTTTTCTCTCAAAACCGTGAGCAGTGGGAAGCACAAGAGTGTGATTTTGTGGCAAAATCACAAGTGCTAGCACACTTACGAGACATGCGAAGGTGATAGGGAAGTCCACCCATGAGCCGGGAACCATTCGACGAAGCTTGGAGCTTGACGAAGGACCACCATTGACGCAAAACCAGTGGACTGTTACAGTGAACTGCCGTGAGCAGTAAGGGAGCAGTTTTCAGTTTTTATTCGTCAAAGCGTCGCTCAACCGATCGATGTGAGTATTTCGCAACTTCTTCGATTTGTATTCGCACATTATTCATGCTTATTATTGATCTTGGGACCTTAATAGAAACCAACAGATCTGCCCTGAAGTGGGGTAGCCAATCTCATAGGCTACTAGCGGAGATCCGTCCGCTTGGTGTATCACATGGATGCATGAGTTGCTCGTGTCCATCTAACTGACCGCCAAAAGTTTACACATGGAGTGTTTATCCCATGTGTCTATGAGAACTTTCATGTATCGATTGTATGACTAGTCCTTAGACTTGAGGTCTTTACTATCTTATGTGTGGATCAAATAACTTTGACATTCTCCTTTCTTGGTTCAAAAGATCCGGTCATAAGGGTATGATTGGGTCATTTGTTGAAACACATGAAGTTTGTAAAGATACAACAGAGAGTCGCCACTCTCTCGGATAATATTTTCTTATAAGAGTAGTATTCCAGTTCGCAGGTTGATATGTGTGATCAGTGCTTGAGACTGTGGCCGCAGTGGAAGAATCATGTGAGATTCTTGGGTAAGCACGATTCATGACACTAACAACATCATACCTTTGACTATATGGGTAGACACTTTCCATACCCTAGGTCAAACGGTGGGGATACAGTGAGGCGAGGGACCGTATCATATGTAAATCGCATACAGAATGGGTATATATCTTTCATTCTCATTTGGGGGCCTTGGCATGTTGCTAAATGTCAACCTTGGTCATTGAAATCGAACGACCATCTGATCGGAGGATAATTTATGTTCGATTATTATCACGATTTATTTCATGTCCAACTTGAGGGGAACCGAAATGCTCACACACAACAAAGTCGAAATCAATGGTTAACAGTGCACAATATAAATTTGACAGCATATATGATTGCTGTAGGAATTGTTCATAAATGGTTCAATGTGTTTAATTATTGAACAGATCATTTATGAGGTTCCATAGTGGCTTAGGGATTGGTGAATGATGATAGGGGCACTTTGGGAATTGGAATAAATAAAAAAAAGCTTGTAGATTGGAGGGAGGACTGAAGGAGTCTTCAGTTCAAGTAAGTCTTTTTCTTTCTTTATTTTAATTAGAGTTCTTATGATAGTTAGCATGTTTAGGTTTATGTTCTTTGCATGTTTTATGAGTTTTTATGCTTAGAATATATATAGTAACATGCCTAGGCTTGTAGAATAATCAAAACAAATGGGTTTTGGGAAAAGGGATAGCGGCATCATAATTTGATTTATTTAATTTTTCGTTGTGCACTCGCAGCCGCTTTCTAACAGTGGTATCAAAGCGCCGTTTTTGTTTTGATTAGTTATCTCTCATTTGAACTCGAAATTGGGTGTGTAAAATCTCATTGGAAAGCTAACACCCTGAACTTAATTTTAGGCACAAGTTGGCATGATTTGATTAAGATTTGAATTGTGAAATTGCATTTAAAATTCACACATCTGTAAAAAAATGTGAATAGTAAATTTATTTGAATAAAATAAAATACAATATCATAATTAAATATTAATCAAAGTTATTAAATGCCTAAAATAATTCCAACATATTAAATATTACTTAATGATTCTATGTATGATTAGAATTGGCATGATTATTTTTGGGTGCAATCATCTAGAGACTTTCTAAGGAAATAGATAGTGTATTGCTTATCCCTTAGTTAAGTAATTATTCCGTGATGAACTTAGAGATTTATTACATTGAAGGCTAATAAATATAAATCACTTGTTTATAATAAAAGACATTATAAAAGATACAAGTGGGGTGAGACCAAGGCGTTAATAAAAATTTCCAAACTAAAGTTAATTTAACCAAATGTATTACTAGAGTTAGATAATGATTTGGTGTCTTCCTTCACTCACTACCTTTTTATAGCCAAAAGGAAAAGCTGTGAAGACATTTAGATAATCATTTACTCAAAGCTTACCTTAAAGAATATTTAAAGTGTTGGACTAATTTGGAGGATCTATTGTTTATTCCTGTCACCAAGGCAATAAGAGCCTAAGAGGTAAGGGTATTTAAGAGAGTTCGCTCCACCATCCCTCTGGGGAATTTTCAATGGAGGAATCCATTTGACAGTTATTCACTTAAACTTGATAAAATCCTCAATAATAATTTAATTCTAAAATTTGCCTCCCATTGTAAAGTATAGACCCAAATGGCTTAAACCGTATCGGCAGGACTAGGCTTTACCAGACTGACCAATACCAATTTGTCCCTAAATCATACTATTGACGATGGTTTGACTTTTCTGAGTCATAAGATGCAGCGACCCTTAGGCGTTGTCTTATAACTTAGTGGCAAAAATTGGGTGTCCACAAGGACTAGCATAAGCTATGGCATGTTTGATTGCCCAACCCAATCATCAAGGAATTGTGATTTATATCATAAATTGGTTGGTAACCTACCTAATTATCGTATTTTATAACGACCGGCCCTAGTCGGAGTTATGAAATGATGATAATGGGATCCTTGCCCACAAGAAATCCATCATATTGGGGTTGATGCGATTTGCTTAAAATTTTAAAACAATTGAGTGGGAGTAACTTCATAATATTAAAAGCCCATGTTATTATGAAACATTAATGAAAACATATTCCTAATTTTAACATTCTCTCTTAACAGGTGGGTTAAAATATTTCACAAATATTCAAATGGAAAACAGAGTATCACTTCGTTCCATCCTTGATAAGCATAAGCTCAAAGAGGACAACTACAATGACTTGTTTAGAAACCTTAAAATTGTCTTATGACAAGAATAGATTTTCTATGTTCTTGAAAGATCATTTCCCCCTGAACCCGCAGAAGATACTGACTAAAATACATTTGATGCTTGGAAGAAACACGTTGATGATGATGAGCAAGCAGTTTACATAATGCTTGGCTCTATGTCGGACGAACTTCAGAAAGCTCACGAAGATATGGATGCTCAGACCACCATATTTCACTTGAAGGAGTTGTATGCAACTTCCGTTCATACTGTGAGATTCCAAGTGTCATGTGCCTTATTCCAAACAAGGTATAATGAAGGATATGTTAGTGGACATGTGCTTAAGATGATTAGCCACATTGAAAAATTGGCCAACCTCGGGTTCATCATGGATCATGAGATAGGTCACGATCTAATTCTTCAGTTTTTCCCAAAAGACTTCTGTAACTTTATTATATAGTTTCATCTATCTGATAAAGAAGCTACTTTAGCATAATTGCACAATCTGATAAAACAAGCAGATAAGGACTTGAAACCAGAGCTTAAAACCTTCGTCATGCTTACGGGTATGAACCTGAAGCCACGAGGCCCAAAGAAAAATAAGGGCAAGGGCAAGACCAAGGCTCCAGATCACCTAAAGCCCAATGGTAAGGTGGAGAAGAAAAAAGGAAAGGGGAAATGTTTCTTTTATGGAAAGAAGGGTCATTGGAAGAAAGACTGCAGATCATTGAAAGCCAAGGAAGCTAGGGAAGCCCAAGAGGCCAAGAAGCCCAATGCTTCAGGTATGTTGTATATGATTGAACTATATTCTCAAAACTCTGAACCTTCTACTTGGGTGCTTGACACCAGTTGTGGGACTCACTTGTGTAACAATGTGCAGGGCCTGAGAAACAATAGGAGACTCCGTCATGGGGAGGTTGACTTACGCATGGGTAATGGAGCAAAACTGGCTGCATTGTGCGTGGGGACTTATTCATTAGTTTTGCCGAATGGTTTAGTTTTAGACTTAGAAGATTGTGTTTATGTACCTTCTCTAGTAAAGACATCATTTCAATTTCTTCTTTATGTAATAAAGGCGTTTCATGCCTAATAAGTTGTAATGAATGTTTTATTTATTTCAATGAAATAAAATATGGAGATGGTATTTTGAATAATGGTATCTATATCTTACAAACTAACAAAGAATGTTCAACCTCTAATATATACAACGTTAACTCGAATAATCTCAATGAATCACTTCTATGGCACAGTCGCTTAGGTCATATCAATGAAACAAGATTAACTAAGCTACATAAGGATGGGTATTTCAGACCCTTCAAATATGAACCTTATGGAACTTGTAAGTTTTGTTTACTTGGTAAAATGACCAAATTACCCTTCAAAGGTAAATGACAGCGTGCAGCGGAGACATTAGAACTCATACACTCTGATGTATGCGGACCAATGCTAGTCACCACTAGAGGTGGATTCTCCTATTTAATTACCTTTATCGATGATCAATCGCAATATCGGTATGTGTACCTTATGCGGTACAAATCTGAAGCCTTTAAGAAATTCAAAGACTTCAAAGCTGAAGTAGGAAACCAGATTAATAAAAGTATTAAGTCACTAAGGTCTGACCGAGGTGGTGAATACTTAAGCGACGCATTTCAATATTACTTGAGAGAAAATGACATTTTTTCCCAGTGGACTCCTCCGGGAACTCCACAGCATAATGGGGTCTCTGAAAGGAGAAATCAGACATGATTAGATATGGTCTGATCAATGATGCCAAGCACGGATCTACCTCTTTCATTTTGGGGTCTTGCTTTAGAAACTGCAAAACTACTACTAAACCAAGTTCCTTCCAAGACTGTTAGTCAAACACCATATGAGTTATGGTCTGGGAAACGTCATAGTCTTAGTTATCTAAGAGTTTGGGGATGTGACGCATATGTTAAGCTCACACAAACTAACAAATTGGATGATAGGGCAGTTAAATGTAAGTTTGTAGGATGTACCTTGAACTCAAGAGCATACATGTTCTACATCTCAAATGAACAAATAACATTTGTCTCACGAAATGCTAAATTTCTAGAGAATGAATTCCTTCTCAAGAAATATAGTGGGAGTAGACTTGACCTCGATGAGGTACGAGAAGAAAAAACTAACATAGAACTAAACCTCAGGCCCCTCAAAAGGGCAGCGATGGAACAACCATAAGGTTATGAACTTAGAAGTTCTGGTAGGGAAAGATATGAGCCTGAAAGATATGGTTTCCATATTGATAAGGAACATGATCAGGTCATTGATAATGACGATCCCACCAGTTATGACGAAGTAATACGTGACATTGATTCAGTCAAGTGGCTTGAGGCCATGAAATCTGAAATAAACTCTATGTATCAGAATCAAGTCTGGGACTTGGTGGATGCACCTGATGGGATAAAACCAATAGGCTGCAAGTGGATTTACAAGCGTAAAAATGATGTAGAAGGCAACATCCAAACCTATAAGGCTAGTTTGGTGGCGAAAGGTTATAGAAAAATCCAAGGAATTAACTATGACGAAACCTTCTCACCTGTTGCAATGATAAAGTCCATTCAAATTTTACTGGCACTAGCTGCACACTTTGATTATGAGATTTGGCATATGGATGTCAAAACAACTTTTCTTAATGGGAACCTCATAGAGGAAGTCTATATGACACAACCTGAGGGGTTTGCATTTAAAGATGATCATAATAAAGTATGCAAGCTTAAACGATCCATTTATGGACTCAAACAAGCCTCCAGAAGTTGGAATATACGATTTGATGAGACAATCAAAGAATTCAACTTCATCAAAAATGTAGATGAGCATTGTGTTTACAGGAAAAGTAGTGGGAGTGCTGTTATATTTCTTGTATTATATGTCGATGACATATTAATCATCGGGAATGATATTCCTATGATGCAAGCCACCAAGCAATGGTTATCTCAGAATTTCTCCATGAAAGATTTGGGAGAAGCAGCCTACATCCTCGACATTAAGATCTACCGTAATAGATCTAAGAGGTTGTTAGGACTTTCTCAATCTACGTACATAGATAAAGTTTTGAAAAGATTCAAAATGGAAGATTCCAAAAGAGGTAATTTACCTACTTGTCATGGAATCAAATTATCTAAGGAGTAATGTCCACATACTCCTTCAGATAGAGAGCATATGAGTAGGATCCCTTATGCTTCAGCAATAGGATCGATCATGTACGCCATGCTATGTACAAGACCTGATGTCTCTTATGCTCTTAGCATAACGAGCAGGTATCAGGCAAATCCTGGTGAGCAACACTGGGTAGCTGTCAAAATAATCCTCAAGTATCTGAGAATAACTAAGGATGTGTTCTTGACATACTGAGATTGCTTTGAGATGAAAATCATTGGTTATTGTGATGCGATCTTACAGACCGATATGGATGACAGCAGATCGCAAACAAGATATTTGTTTACTATGAATGGCGGAGCTGTTAGTTGTAAAAGCTCAAAGCAGTCAACTACAGCAGACTCCACCACTGAAGCCGAGTATATTGCATCATCTGAGGCAGCTAAAGAAGAAGTCTGGATAAAGAAGTTCATCATGGAGCTGGAAGTGCTTCCCGTGATAAAGAATGGCATCATGATGTACTGTGACAACACGGGCACCATTGCTCAATCAAAGGAACCAAGGTCCCACCAGATTTCCAAGCATGTACTTAGGTGATTTCATCTCATCAGGGAGATTTTTGAGAGAAAAGAAGTTATTACAAAGAAAATACCCACAGAAGATAATCTTGCAGATTCTCTGACTAAAGGGCTGACTCAACAAAAGCATGAAAGGCACACCCAAGAGTATGGTGTCCAGATTCATACTAGTTCGCTATAGTACAAGTGGGAGATTGTTAGGGATATGCCCTATACCCAACTTCTGGATGGGATATATGTACATGTATTTGTAATATTTTCATTAATTAATAAAATGGCAATCTTTATTATACGTGTCTTACATAAATTATATGAATCATTAAACACTGTAATAAAGCCCTTGCAGTAATAAGATGATGGCTTCCACGCCTTATGAGAATCATTACTCTTAAACTTTCCTAGTCATAGTTTTGTGAATAATCTGGGCGTTCACAAAGCGGATAGACTAGCATGATGATATGATACGCCCTTAAGTGGGGTAGCCAATCTCATAGGCTACTAGCGGATATCCGTCCGCTTGGTGTATCACATGGATGCATGAGTTGTTCGTGTCTATCGAACTGACCGCTGAAAGTTTTCACATGGAGTGTTTATCCCATGTGTCTATGAGAACTTTCATGTATCGATTGTATGACTAGTCCTTAGACTTGATGCATTTACAATCTTATGTGTGGATCAAATAAATTTGACATTCTCCTTCTCCAGTTCAAAAGATCTGGTCATAAGGGTATGATTGGGTCATTTGTTGAAACATATGAAGTTTGTAAAGATACAACAGAGAATCGCCACTCTCTCAGATAATATTTTCTTATAAGAGTAGTATTCCAATTCACGGGTTGATATGTGTGATCAGTGCTTAAGACTGTGGCCGCAGCGGAAGAATCATGACGATTTATGACACTATCAACATCATACCTTTGACTATATGGGTAGACACTTTCCATACCCTAGGTCAAACGGTGGAGATACAGTGAGGCGATGGACCGTATCATATATAAATCACATACAAAATTGCTATATATCTTTCCTTCTCATTTGGGGGCCTTGGCATATTGCTAGATGTCAACCTTGGTCATTGAAATCGAACGACCATCTGATCAGAGGATAATTTATGTTCGATTAAATTATCACGATTCATTTCATGTCCAACTTGAGGGGAACCCAAAAGGTCACACACAACAAAGTCTAAATCAATGGTTAACAGTGCACAATATAAATTTAACAGCATATATGATTGCTGTAGGAATTGTTCATAAATGGTTCAATCTGTTTAATTATTGAAAATATCATTTATGAGGTTCCATAGTGGCTTAGGGATTGGTGAATGACGATAGGGGCACTTTGGGAATTGGAAAAACTAAAAAAAAACTTGATTAGTAAATTTTTTTTTTGTTATTTGTTTTGAATTCCAATTCGACCCAAACTCTTATTAGGGTTTATAATCTCATTATACCACAAAATTAAGATCCAATGGCTAAGATTAAATTAGCATTTATCCCACATCATATTCTTAATTAATTTTGTTGTCTTTGGAGCACCTATATAAACCCAAAGAATTCTTTACAAATTTTTACACCAAACCTTTTATATCATGGGTTTATATAAGTGAGAAACTCTAAAGTTTAAGAGTAAGCCACTGATTTTGAGGATCCTTAAGTCTAATTGACTACAGGAACCTCGAGTTAAAAGTTTTGAGGTATTTGCCTAGGCTAGCACCAATGGCAAAATGCCCGTGCACTCAAGGCGTAGTCTTGCCGTTGAGTTTTGGCTTTGGTGTGTGCACCTTTGGAGGCCACACACTTGGGTGGCTCTTTGGAACGTGGAAGAGCTTGTTGAGTTTGAGAAAAAGCTTGTAGATTGGAGGGAGGACTGGAGGAGTCTTCGGTTCAAGTAAGTCTTTTTCTTTCTTTATTTTAATTAGAGTTCTTATAATAGTTAGCATGTTTAGGTTTATATTCTTTGCATGTTTTATGAGTTTTTATGCTTAGAATATATATAGTAACATGCCTAGGCTTTTAGAATAATCAAAACAAATGGGTCTTGGGCAAAAGGATAGCGACATCGTAATTTGATTTATTTAATTTTCCACTGCGCACTCGCGGCGGCTTCCCAACATAGATAACCAAACCACATAAACCTATGGCTATAACCAACCTAAACTCGTGGTGGTCAATACGCCAAAACTTATGCATATATTTCATATAGAGAAAACAAAAATCAAACAAACAAACTATATATCAAGTATTCATTGTGTGGTTTACGTACCCGATCTCATGAACACTCCTAATCTAAGTCAAATCTTCCATAATAAACGAAAATAAATAGTAAAAATTGGTGTTACGCGAAATTCCCGACTCAACTATAATAAACTTCCAGATCTTCTCGGAGCACCCAAATTAAGTACATTTTCAACGATTTCAATTTCATAAATCTTAAAACATCTAACTTTACTAAAAAATCAGATGCACATTTTGACAAAACTCGGAAATCCCCCGAAAAGTTTGAAATCATTCGAAACATTTTGGATCTATCCTAATCCTCCAAAAACCAGTCAAATACACTTAATACATCATAATATATCATTCTAGGACCATCGGATAACTTAAATTCTCGAATTACGTTTTTTTTTAAAAATATTCCGCAAAAACTTCGGAAAATACTATAGAAGGATCTTGGACCTTCCGAAACTTTCTAGATTCATCTATACATGATCATATCATCATAATTAACTCATATGTAACATTATATTTATAAAAAAACGATATCTGATTTTACCGAGATCTTGCTAATATTACCAAAGTGATCGAATTCATTTTGATTTCACCATGATTATACCAATAGTACAAATTTGATACATTCTAACTTATCCAATACAACACAAGTCAATAAATTACTCTACGACACTACTAGAAGCATCTGCATACAATAAACTAAACTTGAAAACATCACATTTACATTGGGTGTTATCAAAATTTTGAGGGTACCGAAAGACCCTATATGCTCCCATGAACGCGTAAGAATCGAAGGAATTGGAATCAGAGTTGATTTGGAAACGAGCTTCACTATTCATATTTTGTTATTTCCTCGATTTACGTGAAATTGAGCATTGTTCTCTGAAACTAACACCAAAGCCTTGTAGTACTATATGAGGGCTTCGATTTGGCGGGTGGCTCAACACGTGGATCGAAGCAACGAGTCAGGATTGAGAAAAATAGACGAGTTTCCTCTCTCTTTCTCTACTGTTTCCGGTGCTTTCGGAACTATTGTCGGCCGGCAGTGGCTGACTTACTACTAGCATGGCCAGACAGTCACACGCATGAATGAAGATAGGGGCTAGTGGGGCTTTTGGAAAACTTTGGTATTATATGTAATTTCTGAAAATGATTGGGTATTTATTGAATTTTTTTTGAAAATTATAAAAGGGCCCCCGAGAAATTATTCTTAGGTCATTCTCCGTGGACTATCTCGGTAATTTCCAAAATCGAGAAACTTTAATCAAAATTTTAGAAAGTGTTCAACACAAAAGTTGTTCGTCTTGAAAAAAGAGTCCACGATTCATAAATAGCCTCAATCAGAGTTCTTTTACTATTTTTATTATAGAAAAATAAACTTTGTCATAATAAAAATATCCAAAAATACGCATAACTGACCTTTTCAAATTACGCGATTCATTATCCGAAGCAGAAGATAATACAAATTCATTACAGAAAGTCGCACATATTATTGATCGGCGTAAACACACACGTATAACGCAAGCGCACGTATCGTTCAAGTAGTATAAAAATATCAATCCCACGAGGACTTAATTCCTACTGTTGTTATTAAATATTGATACTATTTATTTACAGGTATCTAATTATAGGGAGAAGAGAATGATTGTTTGATTCCTTTTGGTTGGTTGAATGTGAATTTGCTAATTAAAATAAAAACAGACTCAAAAGAAAATACTAAGGAAAATAAAAGAAAAGACTCAAGGATCTAGGGTTGTGACTCCACACAATATTATTAAAAAGATGAATTGATTCTCTTATCTATGTGTAATAAATCAGATTGCTAACCTGGAACACGAAAATATGCAAAAGCCTCTGTCGATGGTCAGACGCAAATACCAGTATAATCCAATTGAACCATATGTCTATGTCAACAAAATTACCTGGATTCATTAAGATCAAGTTCCAATTATGGCTACCCCCGCCCGACAGGTATATGTCTATCCTGTAAGGAAATCTTTTAAAGGGTTATCTATCTTCAAGGAAGATCATGGGTTATTGAATCTAAGGCTGAAACCTAAAATCCCTATGTCTAGTTCATTTTAACTTTACCATATCAATCTTATTGGTGATCAGACAACAAGAAGCATTAAGCTTAAGACTCAATAAAAAAACTAAAGAATTACCGATAAAAAGAAAATCAATTATTAAGTGTGTGAATATTGTGTTTCATCACTTCCCTAGAATAAAATAAAATGATGGGGTTAGAGGATCCACATTTAATATTTCTTATATAGGAATCTCACTTATTATAATATATAAATTATTTTCTGTTCTGCTTTCTCAGGAATTAATAATATTAAACATTTAAAACCAGCCATATAGGCGGTAATCTATTTAGTCCAATTACACCAGCCATATAGGCGGTAAAGTAATTTATATTTAGACCGACCATATAGGCGGTAATAAAGTCTGCCATTAATTAATCCGGTTAAATTATAATTTATAAATTATAATTAAGTGAGATTTACCTAGATAATTATATTAAATGTTTCACCTTTTACCCCAACGTTAAATTAACTACAAAACATAAAGTAAAAAAAAGTAAATAAATTTTTATTACAAAAAGTAAAAGTGCATAATTAAAAATACTAAAAGTAAAAATGCTAAATTAAAATTACAAAAACTAAATCACACAAGATGCAATCCTTATAGTCCTTACAAAACTCAAGGAAGACATGATTTGAATTCTGAAATCGAGTTGAATTTATAGGCGCGGATAGGGGGTCAGCGTCGCGACGCCAAGCCAGCATCGCGACGCAGCTGATTGTCGATGTGGCACGCTCTGGTTCGTCGGCTCAGATTCTGGATAAGGTGACACGTGGCAAGGTGGTTGGAGCTCAATTATTGTGGCACGTGGCGATTTCTGATTGGTCGGTTTAGATTCTTATCCACCACGTGTCGATTTGGGATAAGTGAGCCAATAATTGATGCTGACGTGGCGCTGATGTGGCACTGACGTGGCGCTGACGTGGTGACATGTGGCAAAGTGACTGTCGGCACCATAGAATTGTGACACGTGGCATGCTGTGATTGGTTGATGATGACGTGGCAATGACATGGCATTTTGACTCGGTCAACCGGTGATGTGGACGATGACGTGGCTGACAGGTGGAGTGACATGTGGCGACACGTGGCGATGGCGACTGTCGGCACCGTAGGATGATGACACGTGGCACGGCGCACGTTAGTAGATCGGTTGTGATGGTGACACGTGGCACGTCGCACGTTAGCAAAGTCAAATTTCCTCAGATTCTGACTTGTGGACCCGGCGCACGTTAGCACTGTTCAGCGTACGTTAGACGTCGCGACGCGTGAAATGACCATTTTGCCCTTCGTCTAATTTTCACTATTTTGGCCCAAATCACCTCTAGAGAGTCCTGAAACTTTATTTATCTACAAAATAACACAAAACACATCAAAATATTCACAAAACTCAAGAAACTATACAAAATATTAGGTTAAATGAGTGAGAAATAGTGATATAATTACCACTCATCATACCCCCAAACCTAACATTTTGCTAGTCCTCGCGCAAAACATAGAATAAAATAACATAATAAAATTTAACTAAGCCACTTTCGTAGGGATCACAGTTGCATTTAGCGTATGCAACAAGCCTTTAAACCCCTAGGTGTCCCTAGTGGACGAGTTGTAGTCTCTTGAGGGTTTACATCAATGATACCCACAAACATTTTACAAAAGTAAAAAGGTAGTGAAACTAATGCACACAAAAGCAAAAAGACAAGCGAAAAAAGAATAAAGAAGTTAGTGACTAATCAGGTGAAATTTCTACTCCAAGTTACTAGTTGTTTTCTTTCTTTCTAAATTACTGAATAAGTAAATTCTCCGATTATATTTACCATTCTCCATATGCACAGCCGATAAAATATTAAACAACTCATTTGTGCCCACAACAGTAATAAGTGCAGTTGATAAGAGAGTAATATTTTTGTCCTAAAGTTTTATCAGAATTCACACATTTTGTAGCAATGGAATAATAATTTTTTTTGATTTTTTGATTTTTTGATTTTTTGATTTTTTGATTTATTATTATTTTTTTATATACAATATCTTCCGTCTATGTAGCGAGTGTTGGGTCGGTGGCTCCCAAACCAGTTGGCTTTAGGGTACCAGGTGTTAAGACACCCATACGGACTTAATTACTCAGACTTCAGATATATATATATATATATATTTGCAACATCCTTGATCCATGTAACGAGTTTTGGGCCAATGACTCCCAAACCAGTTGGTTTTAGGGCACTAGGTGTTAAAACACCCTTACAGACTTAATAACTCGGATCTCAGATGTTTTTTTTTTTTTTATTTTTTATTTTTAACTCCATCACTTTTTGAGATTCTTCCTCCAATTAAACTAGAGCACTGAATATTACAAACTTTTCAATTTTAACTCATGTTCGTATGTTACTATGAATGTTGATAATATCTGCTAACTGAGCATATGGAGATCCATTTTAGTCAGTTTTATAGAGAATTTACAAATTAAATAATTCAAAATGAAATAAACAAAAACTAACTTGCTTCAAAATGGTTTAAGATACGTCTCAGGAGTGAAAATTCCTTACTCAGCTATCTCTTACCAATTTCACCTTTTTAGTCAAAATAAAAATACAAAAACACAAAATATTTTTGTCATTTTTTTGAAAATTTTTCAATTTTTTTTTCGAAAAATTTTGGACTAAAAAATAAAAAAACACACAAACTAAAAAAAAACAAGGTACTGATTAACTAATTCCCTCCCCCAAACCTAAATGAGACATTATCCCCAATATCTTAAACAGTAGAAGAAGAGTTTGGAAGATAGTACTTGGTTAGCTAAAATTTTACATGAAAAGTTAAAGGTTAAGATCCAGATTAATCCGATGCCTCTTACCACGATAGTCCTCGGACCAATTTATCTTTGAAATGATAGGGTCAACTTGTGGTTCATAGGCTAAGATTTGGTCAATTAGATCCGGAGCAGTTCTGGCAGTAAAGAGGGGTTCTTTTAAAGGTTTTGACACGAACCCATTTCTCCGAGCATCATCAAGAAACACACAAAGAAAATCATAAAATTCATCAACGTTAAACATCCCAATTGGTTTTTGGTGTATGTTCAGGTTCGCCCAAGATAACACTATAAAAATTTCTTCAAATGTGCCCAAGCCACCTGGCAAAGCGATAAAAGCATCAGCACGGTTAATCATTTCTACTAATCGTTCAAACATACCTGGCACGATCAGTTCATCTTTGTTTGATGATCCAATAAGATTTTCCTCTACCAAGGGTTTTGGGATGATTCCCAAAACGTGACTGCCTCCTTCCTGTATGGCTGTGGGACACAGAAACTGGACGACGCATGCTGTCCTAGGCTCGCGGCCTAGTCGGGAGTACGGAGTAGCCCACGGGGGACTAAACCGGAGAATAATGGAGTCGCCACCCGGTGTGAACCAGGAAAATGAGATTTAAGGCCGCACTCACCCCTCGCAAGGGAAGACCTCAAACTGTTGGGTTCAGAATGGTCCCTTACTTATGTCACTTGTAATGAAAGGATTTGTGTAATAATTTAATCAAGCTTAAGTAACACTTATTTCTAAGAGTATCATGTTTCTAAATCCATATGCGCAAAAATAAAACTTACACCTAAATTTGCATATATTTCACATCTAAGATTGCATGCTTGAAAGTACGTCAAAGTAGCAACGAACATACAACTTCATTGGCATATTGTATTCATGGAAACACAAGCACACACTAACCACGCAAGCACACATAAAAGCGAATCAAATAATAGCGAACATGTGATTTCATAGACATATCATACTTATACGTGCAGAAGCATAAACAATAGCCATTACATGTCCATGCGTAAGTAAAAGAGTTAACTAAGTACATAATGCAAAAAGACACTTAAGGATGCAATTAGGCATTAAAGTAAGCATGCTATGATGTGGTGCAAAAGAAGATAGCTAATATGGACACAAACACACATGTGAGCATTTTTCTAAGTGGTACGTGGAATTGTATCCCAAGTACAGACCGCACAACCTTCCATTCGGAATCGGCTACGGAATTTATGTCTGGGTTTCCATCCGATATACCACAAGAAATAATACTCAAATGTTATCATGACATAGATATATGAATTGTAATACGTTAAGCCAAGACTAAGGTAGGTGATGCATCCAATATATGAAAGACGTGGCAAATATCGTGGTAAAGGTAGCCTTTTAGGCTTTTCTTCCCCCAAATGGAGAACCTTTTTAGTCCAACACAATAAGCCCATGCGCTTTTCATTGCAATGCGTACAAAGATAAAGATGACCCTATGGGATTTCGTATACCCGATTGAACACATCTTATATTCAACCGAATATATATCAACCGGTGCGGAAAAACATCGTGGTAAAGGGTTTTAACCCCTCCAAATAGGGGACCTTTAATCCGACTTACTAAGCCCATGCGCTCGATCGCATCATGCATACAAAGAATAAAGACAATAATATCAAACTTAGTATGCCCGATTGAACATATCTTACATTCAACCGAACACATATCAACCGGCGCG
>SKCR01023040.1:0-19771 GCA_019454045.1 Zanthoxylum bungeanum | reverse complement strand
ATTTTGATTTTATACAACATGGCATGAGACGCCATTACCACTGTTTGTGGATGACCTGAGGATGAAAATCTTCTCTTAGGCTTTCTGGATTATGGTTATAAATGGCTTGGGGCTGCATTCATTCTGCCGATGCCATGTTATTAAATGACATAAATATGGAACACTCTTTTGTCGCCAGATGATTATAAATGGATCGAGACTGCATTCGTTCCGCCGAGGTAATGTTATTTAATGACACAATGATAGAATATTCCTTTTGTGGCCATGTGATTATAAATGGCTCGAGGTCGGATATATCCCACTGAAGCATTGTTTTGTTCATTCGCATGAGGTTGAAGTTTCTCATCTATGGCCTCATTTGAGTGGCATAATGATAGATCATTCCCTTGTGGCCATATTTGTATTGGCTCGGGGTCGGGTATGTCTCACTGAGGCCTTGCTATGTTCATTGGCATGAGGTCAGAGTTTCTCCCCATGGCCTTATTTGAGTGGCACAATGAGGGATTATTCCCTCGTAGCTAGATTCATTATCAGCTTGGGTCATTAACCATCTTTATTTTTCAAGAAATACCTAAAGGGGATATCTATCTAGATTATCTATTATGACTTAGAAACTAAGTCATTAACCATCTTTATTTTTCAAGAAAATCGGAACAACAGTTCCTGATGGTTTAGACCAATCTAATAATATCCTAGTCTAGTAGTATCTAGAACCTATTCTAGAATAACTGCAACCAAGAGTCAAGTCAGATAACATATCAAAATATGTGTGCAGTAAATAAAAGTTTAATTCTATATAAACAATAGAATAAGGAAACAAACAAGCAGCAATTTCCATAATAACATACACTGCCTAAGTTATGGAATATTTTAAACTTAGCAGTGCCTCCCATTATTTTTACGTAATGCCGTAATCCCCAACGGAAAGACGAGAATTCAATAATTAAATCGAATTCCACAATGGGAAGATGACCCCATGAATATATTTCGACTCACAGCAGAGGCACGGTCTCGCCGACGTATATTCACAGGTAGACAACTAATTGTCAATCACTCACTAGTGACTCCAAGGTTCCGGTCCTGGCCGTTTCTCGTTGTCGCTGCGAAGGCAGGCCCACAAGGAGACGTACCAAGGTTAAACTTGTCAATGATAAACTCAAGTTACTTGCGTAACCCTGACAGCTAGGGCACGTTCAGGATTCCGCTTTCGCTTGAATTTATCTAGTATCTAATATACATTCGGCATAAATAAATTTCTATCAGCTACATCCTCACAGCAGAGGCACGGTCTCGGATGTAGTCAACGAAAAGATATTTATAAACCGTATTGACAAGACGGACCAATAAACAAGTATTCCAAATACTAGTTACTTTAAAAACCTTATTAAGCGGGGATATTCCATTAAGTGTCATACACCCTAAATCTAATCAAATTAGATTATACCAAGCATGTATAAAGTCAAGAAAACATGATTAAACATTGAATAAAACAAGCTAATCATTTATGGAGGCCTAGAATCAGACTTGCTCTGATACCATTTTGTAGGGGTTTTTAGGGGCTAAATCCGGTAACGCAGCGGAAGCGGCGGAAGATCGTATCTTCCGATTTCAAAATTTTTTCTCGGATTAATTAAATAAACATATTTATTTAACATTCCAATAATCAAATTATGAAATAAAATTCAAATGAATCATATTCAAGTGAATTTACCGAAATGGCCCTTACATTGGTATTTTGTCCATTTTAGTCCGAAATTGATCTAATCAATTTTGAATGATTCTAAATCATTTCTAAGATGAACTTAGCATGTTCAAAACATCAAAACACCAAAAGCACCAAAATCCCCAAAGTTTGACTCTTTGGCCGAATGCCCCTCCAAGGTGCACATTTGTGCATTTTGTCATTTCATGCATCAAAACACATCAAGATGTAATCCAATGAACATGAAACTTTATATGCATCATATACACACACAAATGCACAACATATATGAAAATCCCCAAATTTGGAATTGGTCATGAACCCTAATTTTTCAATTTCTTCAAATTGGACAAATTAGACCAAATGGTTAAATCAATTACTTTAATCATGTTTCTTCCATCCAATCAAAGTCTCAACACAATGAAACAACTCAAGATCAAATCTAGGTCATCTAAGAGTGGGTCAACAACTCTAGATTAGCAACAAGGTTTCCAAAACCACAAAAGAACACTTATTACTACAATAGCCATAAGCTTCCTTCATCATACATGCTCTACACTTTCATCAAAGTTCACAACCAAATAAACATAAACTATAAAAGAAGAAAGAACATCAAAGCAACACAAAATGATGCCAAGCATGTTAGAAACAATTTCCATGTTGAAAGCTTTAAAGAAAGACTTACAAAATCCAAGTTTTCAAGCCTTTTCTCCTTTGGCCTTCAAGCTTTTCTCTCAACTTTCTTTTATGTTTATTTTGTGTATATGAACTTCTTAAACCCTAAAAATGAAACAAAACAATATATACCTCCTCCAAATAAGCCTTGGCCGAAATTTGGGTGGTATATACAAATATCATGATATTTTTATTTCATTTAATTAAAGCTTTGTCAACTTGTTTACTTGAATCATTACAACTTTAATAACCTTTTAACAAGTCAACAAAAGCAACTCAAGAATATAACAATTATATTCTATTAGGGTGTTGGCCGAAATTAATAAAAAATAAAGGAAAAAGATATTTTATTTTTCAAACAATTTTTGAACAAATATCTTAAGAAGTCAAAATCAATTTGATAACCTTTTCCTTTAATGTATAAGTCAACAATTGCAACTTATAATCATTTCTTAACTTTATCATTTGGTGATACATTTATATTTTAATTATATTAATCATTTAACAATTAAATAATTAAATAATTAATTAAATACAAATATATCAAATATATGTATTATATTTACTTTAAATATCTCAAATACATATATTGATGATATATGTCAAATACATTTATTTGACTATTTATTAATGTGTATTAATAATATCATATATTAAATACAAATACACATTAATTAGGAAATGACGGTTCGGCCCGTTCGCATGTATTTTTCGTTTAACGATTAAACGATTTATAAATAATCATCATTATTCATAAATGTTGCTCTAGTGCTCTACGAGTATGTTTCATTATTGAGACTCTCTAGATTCAGGTATATCCGTCACGAAATCCAATTTCATGTCCATAATCTATCCACCCGTAGATTATGACGATCACGGATAAACTAGCTGAATCATACAGGTCGAGGTCATTGCATACGTATAATCCCTCCGTCACAGGTATCCAGATAATCCCAGAGATATAGATGTAAACGTCAAATCTCTATAGGTATTATCTCGTCGACGTATCTATTAGCAATCTCTAAATAACACTCGGAACTTACTTCCGATGTATATTGTGGCCACAGATTTAACAGACTGCTAACAATATATGGACTACCTATGCTCTGTACACAGAACTGACGGATCCTATCTTGACACACACAGGATATCCTGAGGATCGATCCACACCCAACGAACAGGCGGAGGTCTGATCTAAATAGATCGGTGACGTGACTGCCATCTAAGTGTGGAGGATGTCTCATACATCCACAGTGGTGTCTCAAGTCGAAGGACCATTATGCTACTCAACCCGAGAAGATTCTTATTGACGTTGGCGTACCATCCATTAAGAATCTTCGGTGAGTCGTTCAGTGTTTATCCACTATAAACACCTACACGTCTATACGAGTCTCCCTATACTCATGGTTCATTGGGATAAACCATCGGACCAAGTCTCGATATACGACATGTACTGGTCTCAACGGATTTGACTAACCGACCCGTGTTAGCAAATCTTGACCAGGAACTATGTTTGATAATATACATATAGCAGTGACACTTCCCAATGTCAATTACAAACTAACTTTGTAACTGTGTACTGCATTATATATTATCGGGCCTTTGTCTAATATATACATATCACTAAACCATATTTAGTTTCAATCTAATCGTAATCAGATCGAATATGTATATAAGAACAAGAGGTGCAACCATAAATAAGTAATATTATGGAATAAGTGGATGTTTGTATTCATGAATCAGACATAAATACGGTCCGGATTGGCGCTCTAAGCACCAACCCCAACACATAATCTCAGTTTTGGCCTTGTTCAGCTCCTGTTCCCTCTCAATCAGTTGGGTTTGAAGCCTTTGGGCCTAACCGTCATCTGAAAAAGGTGCTCGAAAGCACATCCATGTTGGTGGCCAACAGGTAGGCCAACTGCACATTTTAAAATCCGTTCGACACATCAGTAAGTGAGAATTGTTAATTGGGGTAACAAAAGAAAGAGGCTAAGTTTTAGCAATTACCTTCGCTTGGAAGCGGTCCACTTTGTCAAGAATGTCTTCGGGAGAGAGGCTTTCATAGACCATGGCTTGATTGATATTTACATGCTCGGCTAGATAATTGATTGTCGGTAATAAATGAGCTATGCATCCCATCACTTTCTTGGGGAAGTCGTCAATCCCCAAGGTTATGATCGCCTATTTTTCTGAGGTAATACCTGGGGCCTTACCTATCCCAACATTGGCCTTTTTTCGAGGGGCCTACTCGACACTCTCTTTATGAGCCTCGTCATTGACTTGGTGGAAACGTCTTTTCGAATGTTGGGACGCAGGTGTTTGAGACTAGCTTAGTGGGGGTATATTGGTGGTTTGTGTAGTAGGGGTCGGGGTGTGCATCGACGCCCCATGTTTTGCAGATGAGAGGATTGGAGTGGTAAATCAGGGATGAACGCTGCTTGACCTGCCACGAGAAGAACGCATGGCCTCATTTGCAACTTACAGAGGAGGTTGTCTCTTTCTAGACATGTATGTAAAAAAAAAAAACAAGTGTTAGATAATTAAAAGAGATAAAAGAACAAGTTGAAAATCAATAAAAGAAGTCAGCATGATAAACAAAAATACAACAAAATCAAAAGAAGCAAAATAGATCAGTGGGTCGGTATCTACCACTTTTCCTGGAAGAATGTGGTGGGGTGTCCGGGATTAGTCCCGCATTGGCGAAATTGGAAGGGCTGAGTAGATCTTTGTAATGGCCAATGAATTGAGATGTGGCCTTTACTATAGCACTGACTTCATGACAGACTTTTGAGTGGGTTCCCTCAGCAGGTTACAAAGGGTAAAATTTGGATGAGTAAGAACCTAAGGAAGTAAAACAGAAAAGGAAGAGATGACAGGTTGTTACCTCCAGTCCGAAAGACCATAGGGGCGGTGATCTCTTCACCTAAGATGGTTTGGGTTCGGCCCTATGCCCATTTTGTCCTAAACCATTTGTCCTTGAAAAACTTATTGGTGGCCAGAAGATTGGTGCTCAGAGGCTTGCTTCCCGCGTATTGGGACAAATAATACCAACTTTTGTGATCCTTAGCATTGTCATTAATGCGGTATAGCCTCTTCATTTATTGAACAGAGGGCTCACCCAGATCGTCTTGGCTCTAAATCACGAGGAGTCCGACCATCACCTTTCATCTGTTCAGGTTCAACTGGCACGGGGCCAGGTTCATTGCCGACAGCATCGTGGCAAAATACCCTTGCATTGATAGACGTAGACCACAATCAAAGAAAGCTGCGCAGAGGGCCACTCTATCACCTTGTGGTCGGTGGCATAATCTCATTCATCAGGCACCTCAAGAGTAATTTGCTCGAGAATATTGAATATTTCCCTAAGTCGCTCCAGATCCGTTGGAGTAATGGAGGAAGCTCAGTCCATGTCCAAAATGATGAAATTCGAGGGCGTAGTTGTCTAATGAGATCAGACTGTCCTGGCCGTGTAAGACTCATTTTCTTATTTGGAAGGTGTTGGGGATGTGTTTAGTCGATGTCGTCCACATTAATGGGCTTGGTTTGACATAGGGAAGGTGTGATATGAGGAAGGACGTCAAAATGAGTTGAGGAAGAAGACTCGGAGTCTGACATTTCTATCAAAGAGCGACCCAATGATGAAGGTTAGTTCAAACCCAGAATCACACACCCACATATCCACAGTATCACCCGTCTTGGCTTAATTATATTTTTGTTAAAGGAGGAAGAGTAAAAGAATAAAACAACTTTATTATGCTAGGTATAATAATCTCAATTTAGAATTTACGAATTTTATTGTATATAAAAAAAATCACATAAAAAATATTAACATTTGCTAAGAGGTAGAAATTTCCAGTTCAATTAAATTTTTTTAAAATCAAATTTCAATTTGATTTCAGAATCATTTGGTTTGAGGATTTGAAACCATTTGTTTTTTTTTTTTTAATCAATTTTCAATTCAATTTGATTCATTTTTGTTCAATTTGATTCAGCTCTAACTAAAGCATCATTTGTCCACCTTATTTATCAATTTACCTAATGTTTTCCTGATGTTGTAAAAGAGTATAATTTTCCACATAAAGTTGTAAAAGTGTATCGTTTTTCACCCGAAATGTTGCTAAAAAAATTCACTTTTCTATTTTAAAAAAGTTAAAATTGATACACTATTAAAATTATGGTAAAAAATAATAATTTAAAAAAATATATATAATATTTTTCGAAATTTCGAGGAAATAGGATAATTTTCCGTATGTTAAATTGCTGCCTTTTCTTTTGCTTGCTTTAATTTTGAAGAATCACATGAAATAAAAAATATTAATATGTTTTGTGAAAAATATTTTATATTTTCTAGATTTTTGTACCCCAGTGGCCAAAACGATGAAACACAAAGGCAAATGTCTGTCTAGCTTTAAATAAATGGAAAATAGCCCAAAAGGAATAATGGCAAAAGCTCAATGAACTGTTCAAATGCAAGTGCCAAAAATGGGACCGAGATTTCCTGGATAGCCCCCGGCGAGGATCGAACTCGCGACCTTTCGCTTACGAAGCGAACGCACTACCACTATGCTACGGAGGCAGTTGGCTAAATTGGTTCTTATATTTTTATATAAATAAAGAATAACAATTTGAAGCAACTTATCGAACTCGTGGCTTCCTTGATTTTACTGGGGTTCTTAATTATAATTAACCTCGTCCAAAAAATCAATAAACCAAGAGAGTTTGATCTTTGTTATAATTAGGGTTTTCATTTTTCTTGGTGATCTTGTCGAAGCTTATTTTTTGCTAAGCTGAGCTGAATTTCTGGCTCTTCAACAGTGGTTGGTAGAAATTAACTGGTAAGGTCAGTTATTTTGTTTTGTTTTTTGATTCGTATCAAGTTTGAATTTTAGGGTTTGTAGGACAGCGTTTTGATTAAAATATCCTAAAGAAAGTACAAATTTTATCAGTTTGCTTGGAAACTGATATTTAAACTTGGTGCAATATACAATAAAACGTTTATTTTGGCAACATTTTGTGTTAGAATAATCTAATTATAATATTTATTTTTTCCTGAGTTTCAATCGTTGGTATGAAATGTGAAAGTGAAGATTCGAAAGTCCATTTTTTTTAATATTACTTTTTTTTTCTGTTTCTTCGTTGTTTAGCAACCTAAAATGGCAAGGATGCTAAGATAATGGATAGTGGGTGAACAGTGCGAGAGATTTTGAGATTTTTTGAAAGGAATGTTGCTTTTGGATATAATACTGGGAGCCAAGAAGTGATGAGGAGTTGAATATGAGCAATGGAGTTGGGGAGAGTGGAAGTAAGCACGGAAAGCCGCACCCAGAGAAAATTTGGCGGTGATGACTTTTCCCAAGCAATTGCCAAGGTTGCTGTAGCTCAAATATGTGAGAGAGTAGGGTTTCAGACTTTTCAACAGTCTGCTCTTGGGACACTGGCTGACATTGCAGTTCGATACCTACATAGTGTAGGAAAGGGTGTAAAATTTTATGCTAATTTATCTGGTAGAGCAGAGGGTAATGCTTTTGATATCATTCAAGGGTTAGAAGATTTTGGATTGGCACAAGACTTTTCAGCCGCTTCTGATATTGATCATTGTCTTGCAAGTTCAGGTATAGTTCTGGAGCTCATTCAGTATGCTTATGAAGCTACAGATGTCCCATTTGCATATGCCATACCCCGTTGGCCCGTTTCCCTCTTGCCAAATATCTGAAACCAAACTCCAGTTTTTTGCAGACCGGGGAGGAGCCTACTAGTGAAGATATTCCAGCCTGGTTGCCTGCTTTCCTGGATCCCCTGACTTACCTTGAATTACCCACTCGGAATGAGACAATGTGTGATTCTTACAGGGGAAAGATTGAACTGGGAAGGAAGCAGCAGTTTTCTGGAAATGGACCAGAAGGACCATCCTCATTTGTTCACGGAGATAGTTCTAAGGAAAAACGAGCAGCGGAAAGTAATCCATTTCTTTTTGCACCTTTGCATTTTGAGGAGAAGGAAGTATCTTCTTTGTATCTTCCAACTAACCTTTCAAAGGAAGTAGTTCTACAAAATCCTGTTGCGGGAAAGCCTGTGGTGGGTAGTCATAATTCGGTGATGGAGACATTTGCTCCAGCTCTTGAAGCAATGAAGTGTAGGTTCCCTCAATCAAAGCAGGAACAGAAAAGCATTCTATTGGACCAAAGACCTCCAGTGCAATTTAAGATTGGAAATGGAAAGAAGTTAGTTAAGCCACTTAAATCGAGTCAACCGAACATGAATGTTGGCAAATTTGCTCCATGGCTTTGCAAGGATAGGGAGAAGGATGAGAAAAAGAGGCGAGCAGCGGAAACTCTGAAAGATTCTACGGAGAACACAGGAACTGGCGCAGTTGTAAAATAGGTTAGTTTGATTAGAGTTGTATACTTTTCAGTGAAACTGGCAGCAGAATTTCAAGGGTAGTCAACACAAGGCTTACAATAGAATTTTTAGGAAGATTTTAATTAAGTAAAGCTAAAGCTTGAGAAAGCTAAGTACAAGCAATTCTTGGAGAAATTAGCCTAAGTTAGAGACGTGTTTAGAGAAGTTTATGAGGTCTCTACAATATTTCATCTAGGAGAAATCAAGATTTGATCTTGAAGTGAAGGTTGTTAGCATTGGAATCAAGATTGGATCTTGAAGTGAAGCTTGCAAACCTTAGAAGTTCTCCAACCATTTCAATAAAGAGAAGAATATTGAATATTTGCATCAAGCTTGCTAGGTAAGTTTGAACTTCTCTTAAGTTATGTTCTTTGATGTATTGGATGCATGATTACATAGCTTAAAGTTGAAATAAAGCTAATAAATTGTATTAAGATACTTTAGAAATATAAACACAATATGTTTGTTAATTAGGTCAAAGATGTTCATATTGGACACTAACAATTAATAAGAGTTTGAAATTCTAGATTAAAACTTAGAGGTATGACTACCATTCTAGAATCATTTGACCACCTTTGGGTGACCTAGAATTGTTCATGAGTCACTTCATTGTGGGATTTTAATTTGGTTTGTATTTTGAATTCAAAATTTACACAAGTGCATATTTAGAATAAATTTATGTTTTTGTAAAAATATTTGATATTTTGATAAACTTGATTTTTTTATTCTATAACATGTGTTTATGTTGTTTTGATGTTAAAAATTAATTTTAGGTGTTTTTAAAATGTTTAGGGAAGATCGGAAGAAATTAAGATAAAATATCCTAATTCATTAAACTCTCTGGAAAGAGAGCTGAAGGGTTTGAAATGAAACAAAGAAAAATTACTGCCAAGTGCGCGCGTAACAATTTTATTTTTCCCCGTTTTTGAGTTTTCGGACTCTGATTCAGCCTCGATTTTTTCTTATATATTCGTAATGGAATATAATATTTCATTAAATATTTTAAAACTACACTCATACTTGATATCCACAGGTTAGACTCATTTTCACTGCGCGGGGCACCGATCAGACCTAGAGGTTCCACATCCGCCCAACAGCCGTAGGCACTCCGTCGCTGAAATCAGTGAGATAGGCGAGCGGAAAGAGGGAGAACAGTAAGGTTTAGGGTTATCTTGACCTTAGTGGATTAATTGCTGTGAGGGCAGTAGGTTGGTATTTAGGAAGTATTCTATGCTTTGGGATCTCGAGCGTGAGAGTTAAAACTTGAATGAATCAATTTCCTATATCACATCTCATTTTATAGGCTGTGAAATAGCCTTCTAGTGGGATTAGGATTCCTTGAAATAGTTGAATTCCAATCCTTTTAGGAGAGAGTTGTAGAGTTGTGATTGTATTAGGAGTACTTGGGTATTCGGGATTAGGTGCAATCCCTATGGCGTTTGGATTATACCATTGTGTTTGTAGGTAGTTTGTTATAATCCAAAGACTCGATTTCCTTATTAATGAGGGACTGGGGTATAGATTGGCCCGAAATTATCGAATGAGACATCGAGTAACATGATTAAGAACTTGTTGAAATCCTTATAAGTCGTTTGGGCTTCTTCTCTTATGATGTATGAGCTCGTGAGCCCTGTATAGGAATCACATGCATATATTAAGGGCTGTTGGTAGCCTTGTGCTGATTGAGTTTTGTCTGATACGTGGGTCTGAGATACAATGACATTTGGGTTATTGGCTCAAATTTGACCCCGTTCAACAATAATTTATATTAGTTTATTGAGATTGAAAGATTGGTTTATTGAGAGATAGAATATAAAAATATAAGGAATGTTATAACTCCAAGTTCTTAAATGTTAACAGTAAAGAAAATATTGATGAACAAATAAAGAAAGGTGGGTTATTTACCCTCCAATTTTTTTTATTTTTTTTGGAATACTCTGTTACTATATACACTCCTATAATAAATTTAAATTTTTTATTTTTATTTTATACACTCTTCAATATAACTAAAAAAAACTCTCAAACAATTTAAATTTACTAACTTTTTATTTTTATTTATTTATTTTTTTAAACACTCTTAAAAATAATCAATACGCTCAAAAAAAAAACTTTTCCACTAAATTTATTTGATTGTATTTAAAAATTTTATGTTGAATTTAAATATATGAATATTAAAATTTTTAATTTAGTCCGGTGTATGAGTGTAGTAATAATAGTATTAGTAGTCAGAATGCAGCGGAGTCTAAGAATTTCTACGGAAAAAAAAAAAAAGAATTAATGGCAAAAAGAATGTAAGAGTGAGAATTTAGTTTACAAGGTGTAAAATCAACCGTGAGATAGAAAATGAAACGTATCAATAAATATGAATTTGAATCTGGAGTTGATTTTTTTTGTAACTGAATATTTTATAATATTCTAAAATGTGTATATATAATAAAAGGTTAAGATTTAACTATTTATAAATTTTAATTTAATAATTATAAATAATTATTTATAAAAATAATTAAACACCGAATACAGAAGTGGCAAGCTGGCTGGGGTAAGAGGTCCACCATTATGAACGTTGATTGGTCCCTGTTGCTATTTGCATTATTGATTATTGCAAGTATCTTTAGTTGACGCAAAGAAAACCAAGTCTACGGTCCAAGACAAATGAAGGGCAAGATTAGCTGTAACTGTAAGCCTTACGTTTATTATCCATAGTCTTAGCTTTATGCCAATGCCATTTTTGTTATATCTGACTGAAACTGAGACATACGACTGATCAGATTACGATCATGAGAGTTGAGATTAACAGACGATGTCTCGGGTTCTCTACGGCACTAATAATCCTAGTGATTTTATTCAGCATGAATACGTCAACTACTAGAGCTGCAGCAACCTCTCTGAAAGACAACATGATGGAATCGGTAGTGAATCTGAGTCATAGGCTTCTTGCGGGCTCTGGAGGGAAACCTATTTCTTATAAGGGTCTGGAGAGACCATCATTCTGTAATGCAAACATTTATGGTAATTGCATTAAACCCATCAGCGGAGACAATCGCCCTTGCACTTACTACAATTTCTGCAAGCGTTGAGGCAGCTGATCGTACCTTAATCAGTCATCCATATTCATATATAGATGGCCTCGAGATTTTGAAGCATCCTGCTTTATTTCACAGATTATTATCTATCTTCAGAAAAGAGCAAGATAAATATTGGTGTGAATGTGATGTTTGTTTGTAATTGAATAAACTAAGAAAATGTAAAATAATAAAATTATGTGATTTCTTTTTCTCTCCTCTCTTTTGCTATTTTATTTTCAAGTCGGAAGGTGGTTCCATGTCAAGCTCAGTTACATGGCATATTCCTGAGGCAGGGATATGTGCACATATCCTACAAAATGATCAAATGCAATTAAGATTATGTCAAATTTCCTACCAGAAATCAACTGCGGAAAATTTACTGTATTTCATTTAGATTTATAAGTCAATTAATTATTGAGTTTTAGATTTTAACTCCTAAATTAAAAAAATTTGACCTCTTAGAGTTTTAATCCTGGCACCACCTCTGCTTTTAATTGTTGATTGTTATGCTTTTCAATGTCAACAGGAAGTTCAGCAATAAAACATATAGCTTAGATGGAATCGTTTTCAGTTTTCATTCTATAGGTTGAATTTTCAACAATTAAAAGAAAAAAAAGGCTGTCTTATTGAGAACTTTTCTTCCCAATTTCGACCAAAAGGCTTTAGGTATGATTTCCTGGTATTTAAAAAAAAAAGGAAAAAAAAAGGATTCACCAACAATTCCTCTCTCTCAGTTTCCCATGGCCACCTTCTTCTTGAGTACTATTTTCTTGATCTCTTTCCTCTGTCTCCACTCTGCAACAGCCGCAGAAATCCATCCTCCTCCATACGTTCCTACAGATATTATACTACTCAACAGCGGGGAATCATCAAACACCAGATCACCCGACGGCAGAAAATGGGATGGCGATGCTCACTCCAAATTTTCTGCCTCTGCAGAAAAATCGTTTGAATCCAAAGCATCTTACCAGGATGACTCTGTTCCCCAAGTTCCGTACATGACATCCCGCATCTTTCCTGGTAAATTCACCTATACTTTCCCTGTTTCACAAGGTCCAAAATTTCTCCGCTTTCACTTCTATCCTGCGGTTTCATACTCCGGTCCTGATGATACTGATATTGATATATCCACATCCTTCTTCTCCGTCTCTGCTAATACTTATACTCTCTTGAACAACTTCAGTGCCTATCTTACTGTTTCCGCCATGATTCCTCCAGTTGCTTCCTTTATTAAAGAATTTGTCATCTATGTATCTAACAATCAAATATTGAACGTGACCTTTTCTCCATCTTCATCAAGCTCGTTTGCTTTCATCAATGGTATAGAAATAGTTTCCATGCCAGATTATCTATACACTGCGGAAAATGACAGACCAATTCCCTTTGTAAACAGGGATACGCTTTTCTATTTTGACAAACCTGTCGTTCTTGAAACAGCTTATAGGCTGAACGCTGGTGGTGCGCATATTTCTGGAAAAGATGATACTGGCATGTTCAGGGAATGGCTAGATGATTCAAATTATATTTACGGTGCTGCATCTGGTTTTACCCCTCACCGGTCTAATGCCACAATAATATACACAAGAAATACCCCGGCTTACATTGCACCAGAGATTGTATACACTACTTCACGTACAATGGGAGGAAATCCTAATATCAACAAGAATTATAATCTTACGTGGAACTTCTCCGTTGATCCGGGATTCAATTACCTGGTTAGGCTACACTTTTGTGAGACTCAGTTGGAGGTAATACGTGAGAATCAACGAGTGTTTTCTATATTCATCAACAATCAGACGGCAGAAGAAGACGCTGATGTAATCCATTGGAGTGGTGGTTCAGGGATTCCAGTGTTCAAGGACTACGTTGTGTGGGTTCCAAATCCAATTGATACTGATGAAAAGAGTAAGCAAGATTTTTGGGTAGCCCTGCATCCATTCTTGGACCTGGATCCTTTGCCTAAATTTGCTGACGCTATCTTGAATGGATTGGAGATATTCAAGTTAAATAACTCAGATGGTAATCTTGCCGGACCGAACCCTGTCCCTGGGCCAAAGGTTGGTTCTAAACCACCAGAACTGCGACAGAGAACAAAGCATAAAGGGATGTCGTCTTTGCTTCTAGTTTTTATTATTATTGGAGTTGTGCTAGCTGGTGTCTTCGCAATTTCTCTTTTGTGTTTCTTCGTTTTACGAAAGAAGAGATCAACTGTAAAGGACTCTGCTACAAATAAGGAGACCAAATCATCAGGAGGTTGGGCTCGTCCATTCTCCTTCAAATTATCCTCCATAATTTCCAACACTACTTCATCACATCCATCTGATCTTTGCCGTCGATTTTCACTCGCTGAACTCAAACAGGCCACCAATAATTTCGATGATCATTATATCATCGGTTCGGGAGGATTTGGTCATGTGTTTAAAGGATACATAGATGATGGGTCCATGACAATTGCAATTAAACGTCTAAATTCATCATCTACGCAAGGAGCCCGCGAGTATCAGACAGAGATCGTGATGATCTCCGAGGTTCGCCACCTTCATGTCGTATCTTTACTCGGATTCTGTGATGATGATGGCGAGATGATTCTTTGTTACGAGTTCATGCCGCGTGGAAACCTCAGAGATCATCTCTACAACTCGCGGAACCAGAACCCTCCTCTGACGTGGAAACGCCGCCTGGAAATCTGCATTGGTGCTGCACGAGGTCTGCATTACCTCCATTATGGCGCGAAACACACGATCATTCACCGGGACGTCAAGTCAACGAACATATTACTGGATCAGAATTGGGTGGCCAAGATTTCAGATTTTGGCTTGTCCAAGATGGGTCCCACAGATATGTCTCAAAGCCACGTCAGCACTGCTGTGAAGGGAAGTTTTGGTTATGTGGATCCTGAGTACTTCCGTAGGCAACAGCTCACAGAAAAGTCTGATGTGTACTCATTCGGTGTGGTGTTATTGGAAGTTTTATGCGCGAGACGACCTGTGGTCAACGGTGTGCAGAAAGAGAAGGTGAGTTTGGTATTGTGGGCCCGCCTTTGTCGTACAAGAGGAGCCCTTGATCAAATCACGGACCCATATTTAAGAGGCAAGATTGCACCAGCGTGTTTGAACAAATTTGTAGAGATAGCTGAGAGTTGTGTTGATGATGAGGGAATCAAACGACCTACAATGGGAGATGTGGTGTGGGGTCTTGAGTTTGCATTACAGCTACAGCTGCACGAAGAGAATAATATCAAAGATGATGAGGCAGAGGTTAGAGCACGTCCACGTGAGGAGGTGACTACTACTACGACGACTGATGATGATGATGACCCGTTTGGCGGGTCAAGTGGACAGGTGGCAGAATCAATGAGCACTATCAGTAGTGGTGGAAAGAGTGCTGCTCAAGCCCAATATGATAGAGTTTCTTCCGAAAATGTTTTCTCGGAAATTATGGACCCAAAAGGTAGGTGAGGTCCAAAAACAACAACTAGAGCCTGGGTTTGGTAAGACGTTTTGACTTTTCAGGAAAACAGTATTTTTGTGTCATAAGTAAAATATGATTGCTGATAGTGCCACATCTCAATTTGTCTCATGAAATGCTAAAACTGTTGGGGTTTTGGGCATTGGGTGCAGCGGGAGCACGGGTCCGGGCAATATGATACTTTAAAATATTTTTAAAATACCGAATAAATTATTCAATATCTAATATGAATAATTTATTCATATGTTACCTAAACCAATTTATTTAATATCATATATTAACATAAATATTGTTGAAACGTCACGAAACTTTTACGAAAACTGTTTTTCCGTAAAATTGCCTAAAATGCGTTTTTGACCGAACCGACTACCCGACACTTATGAAAACTGCACAAGTCAGCTCCAATAGTGTCGGGGCAGTTAGCCACGCTGATCAGGCATCCAATGCATCCACCTTTCGAAAATCTGTCTAGCTCCAGCCACGTTACCCACGCTCAACAGAAGAGGCAGTCCAGTTGAGCGTGACATTGAAGAAGAAAATCAAATGAACCTTGAAATTGCTCTGACTTGGAACACAAAACAAACATAACTTTGAAATTTTACCTCCAATTTTACTTTGAGAATTAGAACGACCTGTCCATGCGAAAAATAGATTTTAAATGAACATTCAAATAAACGCTAACATACATACATACAGTCTGAAGGGACTTTTTAAGCCATTTTATAGTTGAAAACATTTCATTTGTAAATATCATTGAAAGAATATTCTGATTTCTAAAACATCTCAAGGCCCCGTTAACTATTATATAGTATAAAATAAAGCTGTTAAACCTGTTTCCTCTTACTAATCATAAAGAGACTAATAACAGAAATTGTCCTACTTGTCATCGGAAACAATCTTTTGCTTTTTCCATTTATATGCCGCATCTACTAGCATCTTGATGTTAGTTGCTTGAGACTCTTCAGTGAATAGGTAGTCAATGTACTCCTTGTACCTGTCAGGCCAAAATTTTATTTTGTTATCAGCAACCAAGAGCAACAAACCTTATAATCTAACATGAAAATCAACAAGAATTAATTGATTAGTTGACTAACAACTTCTCTGGATTAAGTGTTATTCAATGGAACTCCTGACTGGCATATTGATGGACCAATATCCCACCATCCCCAAATTAAGAATAAAAAAAACTGTAAAAGTGCATTATGCAGATAGAAAGATTGCCACTGGTTGCAAAGGAAATAATAAGGATTCCAAAACAACTGGAGAATATATTAGCAAGAGAAGAATATATCAACAGTTAACTCGTACGTACCCAGCTGACAGCCCATCATCACTTGTAATTTGCCTCCTCTTTTTAAGTTTCTTTGGCAGTTTAGCCTGGACTAAGCTAACATCGCCAAGCTCGCCAAAACTACTCTCCATTTTCAACCATTCTTCCAATACCATCACTCTTTCTTCCTTGAGTTCAGGTGCTGACGTTCTGTAGTAGTTAATAGCTTTCTCGAAAACCCCTGATGAAGACAGAGAAAGATATGAGATTAACATTCAAACTGGTGATAGATTTCAGAATGATCAAATTAAACAGAAAAGAGTAACAATAAGGATAAAACACAGCCTGGTATCAAATTACTTACTTCTTGCACGCTGAATGGTTTGCTTCTTCTGTTCACAGAGATCTTCCTGGAAATCCTCATCCGACAAGTCTGGATTTCCACCATCCTCGCTCATGGCAGAAGCCTCAAATTTCCCATAACTAATCCACACCTTGAAATGCTTTGTTCGATCTAATGGTCTCTCATAAAGTGCTCTAGTTCTTTCATAATCAACTCGTGATATCTCAAAATCAATATATGCCTGAAATTAAATGAAATGCATATGATATCTAGTTCCCATGTTCAATTAAAAAAATAATAATAAAAAAAAAATTAGAAATTGACAAGGAAAATCAGGAAAGGGCATCAAGATGCTAGGTTCAGTCCTAGGATAATTATTAGGTTCGAAGAAAAACTAACTATTACTGCATCTTTTCTCAATGTATTCTCTTGAACATTCAAGTGTAAACACTTGCTACACTAAACTAAGCATTTTCTGAGAAGCGAAACCAAAACAACGTAAAACAAACAGCAAACTAGTCATGAGCATACAAACCAAAAGATGTTTTCAGCATCTTACATTTGTACAACATTCAAAAGTCAAAATAAAAATGGAAAATGAAATAAAAGAGCACATATAATACTAAATTATCAGCTTTCTTAATAGACAGTCACTACAAAAGAGTTCTGATTACATAACAAAGGAAATGACAAATAACTTATTTGCAGCCAATTAGACATAGGATCAAGAAACTAAAGAGAAAAAAAAAACTTCTTGGATGGTTTTTGCCATTACAAGAACAATGATCAAGAAAGAAACATAACAGCTGCTTAATGAATATTACATAAAATGGGATGAACACCTTTAACAAAAATGGTTATGGAACTAAGATTTGCAGAAGTACAGTCTGACCATAACAGGGGACACAGTTCAAAATAAAACAAAGAGAAGGAAAATTGTCTACTCAAGCTACCTTCCACAACAATTCAGGCATATCCAAGGCTGGCTGGGCGATTGCCAGCTCGAAATCTCCAGTTCTGCATGTTTGCACCATGCATAGCAGTTACCTGGTGACCATTCCAAATACTTCTCGTAAAGCTTTCTGCAGCGATCAATATTACCAAGGTGCAGCTCTATCTCAATGTACTTTTTAAATATCTTATCCTTAGGGGCCTTTCCGATTGCACTGCCTAAAATTTTTCGAGCACCATTGAGATTCAACTGACGTATTTCAAACTGAGCAGCTAAGAGCCATATCTTTGCAAATGAGAATTTCTTGTTAGGAATCAGGTTCAGCTTCCAGCTCCTCATACAATGCATAATTAATCCACAAGTAAATATATCTACGCCAGTAACGTTTCTCCTCAGCCGGTGGCACATTGGCAATTGCTCGCTCATAAAGTTCCCTAACTCTTTCCTTATTCCTCACACCCTCTTCTAACCTAATGTAATCCAACCAAGTATCATAATTCATCGGATTTTTACTGACTTCATCCTCATATTGTAACCGACTCTTTCCAACAATTGCATCCTCGATCCATTCCCTGTCTCCATATTGTTTCTCAAATGCCACAAATTTTCTATACAAGACTTCAGCCCTTCCTTTTGGTAGATGATCCAGAGCAAACTTATAAATACATCTAGCACGCTCAGTCTCTTTATATCTCTCCTCGAACTCAGCAAAGGCAACAAACAACTGCTCAGCCTCTTCATCATCTGCCAAAATGAGATGATGTGATTGTGCGATGAATTAAAAGAATCTCAAAAGGAAAAGAAAGCATTTGATATACTGAGAAACAGAAATTCACAGATTTGGGATGAGAAATTTAGCAACGTTATGGGTTCTTTTATCAAGATTACTTCTAATATGAAGAACATAGGGGTTAGGTTTATTGTAGTGCCTAAAGGAGTTAAGGAAGATGGATGGAGAAGCTTAAGCAACATTATGTTTAACGTTGTCAGGGGTGATAGATTTAGCAGAGATATGGGTAAAAATGTTATCATGGATAAAGAGTATAGAAGGGTGGAAGGTAATATTTGGGGTAAGAAAAATACCTTAGAGTATGATAAGACAGAAGGTGGTTTGAAGTAGTTAATAAGAGAGTTAACAACAGTAAACTGGAGTTTGAGAGATCAAAGGAAGATGGAAATGTTTCAACAAAGAATAATACGTTAAGGGAGTGGGTCGAGTAAAAAAGGCATGATCTCAAGGCAAAGGGAAGTGAAAGCACAGGGGGAAATAGAATCCACAAACCAAAAGAAAGGTGAAAATCAAGTGTTTTCGCCACAAGCAAGCAAGACGAGGTCATTCTGCTTCTTAGCAAGAGCTTCACCACAAGCAAGCAAGATGAGGCTGTCCTGCTTCGTAGACAAGTTCCGTACTTATTGACTTACGAGTTTGTGTAGTACTCGCCCTAGTTTCAAAAGAATTCTGAAAAGTTGAACTATAATCAAATGATAGCTTATAGAAAATGGATGAGGGCAGTATTGTGCATAAGAGGGAGAATAGATGATGAATGAGGTTTAAGAATAAAAAAAAAATCAATAATGGAGTTTGTAGAAGAACTTTTAGATACAACCTTTTCATGTTGATAAGGCATTCTTCTTCGTTGATACCAATGTTTAAAAATATGGATAACGCCTCGAGGCGGTCGACAGTTGAAGGGCGAAGCGGACTGCCTCGAGGAGGGGAGGCTACGCCTCAATCCGAAAATCAAAAAAAATTAAAATCATAATATTAGCATAATAAAAAAATCAACAATCCAAAATATATTCATTTCCCGATCATTCATATTATGTCCAAAAAATAATTGATAACTAATCCCTAAATAGGCTATCATTTGTGTCTAGCGGCATGAAACTAAGG